>JAKGSA010000764.1:34059-81329 GCA_033558755.1 Philaethria dido
TATATATTTATATATATATTTGAAATGTTGTTAGTAAAATTGTTAGTGTCATTTATGGTTAGTTATTGGTATTGTCGAGGCTAGAGGCACAAGTGTGCGACTGTAAACATAAGAGGTTGTGATTTAATAAACACTACAGGGAATGAAAATTCTAAATATTTATAATAATTACATATATACATACATAGCTGCACGCTGTATCCACATATAGCAGGTGGGAATGGAGAATTCCATTTCCTGGGGTGGAAATCGAACCCTGTTGCATTTACAGTCGCACACTTGTGCCTCTGCGCCACGACAGGTGTTAATAATTAATATTTTGTAATAATTCATATTTTGTATTTTAATTTCCTTGCTCCAAAAATTAGTCAAAGAGCAACATTGATTTCTATCACTCGGCAAGCAATGCCTTAATTCAGAAGAAACTGGGGAATGGATTACAAGAGAATGGAGTGTCTTAACACTAGGTTCTTGGGTTCCATCTGCCTATCCTTAATAAATTCAATAAATTTTAAAATAATTTAAATCATTTATTTATGTACATTATTTAACTATAATAATACTTTAATTTTCAGCACAACCAATAGTAGATGCCATCAACAGTTGCCCAAACCTCCAATACCTGATTCTCACAGGCAACACTCTAGGTGTAGCCGCAGCCCAGGCCATAGCCAAAGCCCTATCTAAGCACCCGGAGCTTAAGTCCGCACGCTTTTCTGACATGTTTACAGGGAGAATGAAAACAGAAATACCACCAGCTTTGGTAAGTTATGCATGTATGAAAATTATATTCTAATGATATTTTTTAATGTTCTACTATATATATATTTTTTTTTATCTTCACGCTGTATCCCACATTTAGCAGGGTATGCAGAGGGAACCTGAGAACCGATGTGTTAAGACAGTCCGTTCTCTTTTAACATTTCCACTCCCCACTTTCCGCCAGATTGAGGCATTGCGTGCTGAGAGGCGGAACTCAACGCCGCGCTTTGCCTTGTTACCAAACCCAGGAAATGAAAATACTAAACTTTTACATTTCCTGTAGTGGGAATCGAATCCACAACCTGCCGCGTTTACAGTCACATGGTTGTGCCTCAAGACACGACAGGCGTTATGGTATTATTTCCTTTCTTCTACATATTATTATTTCTTTCCCATTCCCTCCAGAGTGCTCTTGGAGATGGTATGATAGAGGCAGGAGCTCGTCTTTCAATCTTGGACCTCAGTGACAATGCATTTGGGCCTATAGGAGTGGAAGGACTCGCTAAGTTATTACAAAGTGATGTTTGCTCGGAATTGGAAGTGAGTATTTTTTTTCTCTTTTTTTTTTAACTTCACGCTGGCTTGCATATAGCAGGTAGGCAGAGGCTTGAGAATCTGTGTTAAGACACTCCATTCTCTTTCAAAATTCCGTTCCCCACTTTCCACCGAATTGAGGCATTGCGTGTTGGTGGCGGAACTCAACGCGCTTTGCTAATAAAAAAAACAATAACCTTAAAATAAATACAAAATGCCCATGCAATTGTAGGTGATGATTGCATGCATATCTCACACACAAACAGAAAAACAAATAATTTAAATTACAAAAAATACAAAAATTTACGCACCTAATTAGAATTAAATTGTTGAAATTTTTAACATAATATAATAAAGATTTAGCTTTATCTTCACGCTGTATCCGTATATAGGGGTAGGCAAAAGGGAACAGAACCTAGTGTTAGACACTCCATTCTCTTTCAACAATTCCGTTCCCCACATTCCACCAAATTGAGCGTGCGTGTTGGTGGCGGAACTCAACGCGCCGCGCTTTGCCTTGTTACCAAACCCAAGAAATGAAAATACTAAATTTTACATTTCCTGGAGTGGGGATCGAACCCACAACCTGTCGCATTTACAGTCGCACGCTTGTGCCTCAAGACACGACAGGCGTTTGACAAATAATTATGTCGGTCAATACATTTTTTTTATTAAGAAGTATTCTATGTCCTTTTTAATATCTCTAAGAATATATGTACAAAGTTTCATGATAATCGGTTCAGTAGTTTTGGTGTTAAAGCGTAACAAACAAACTTACATTCACATTTATAATATTATAGTAGGGATATATAAATATGTGAAGCAAAAACTTTGTACCCCTTTTTACGAAAATTACGCGGACGGAGGTGCATGAAACTTGGCACACTTATAGTTTATATAGAGAAGGAGTGCAGAATGACAATATCTTCTTTAAATAATGCCTAAAAAGTATATTAAATTAATAAAATAAATGTTACACACACTACCATGGTTTGACATCCATGTTTATATAAAGTGACATATACACGTACGTTGCTAAGCAACGTGTTGTTAACGCGTTAATGGCGACACTAGTATTATTAATTATATATTTATTTATTTGGATATTTCTTCAAGATTTCTTTCTTCACCTGATTAATATGGCCCAAAATTTTTGACACTTTTGTCATAATACATACATACACAGCTTCACGCTGTATCCCGCATATAGCAGGGTAAGCAGAGGGAACTTAGTGTTCAGACACTCTGTTCCCTACTTTCCACCGAATTGAGGCATTGCGTGTTGAGTGGCGGAACTCAACGCCACGCTCTGCCTTATTACCAAACCCGGGGAACGAAAAATTCCATTTCCTGGAGTGGGAATCGAACCCACAACCTGTCGCGCTTACGCTTGTGCCTCTGCGCCACGACAGGCGTTGTCATAATAAAATCTTTTGAAGAATTACCCATTTATATATTTTTTTTTAATTTTTCCAGGAATTATATTTAAATAACAACGGTCTGGGTATCACCGGTGGTCGGTTACTGGCAAAGGCACTCTCAGCAAATCCACGGAGACTCAAAATATTCATAGCCGGCAGAAATAGACTGGAGAATGAAGGGGCTAAGGCATTAGCTGCTGTGTTTCAGGTAGATATTCTACTCTTTTTAACCTACCTAGATAAAAGAGGTTTTATAGGAAAAGACTCAATGTCTCGATATAGTGTTGTGACATTAGACTGACTATTTGATTACCTTGCTATAAAAAATATATACATATATGTTAAAATCTATATTTTCATAAAAAGAAAGCCTAAGAAGTTTATTACGAATAACTCAAAAACTACTTGTTAGATATGAACTAAATTGAAATGAGACTTTTTATATATCTTTATTCATCATCACGCTGTATCCCTCACATAGCAGGGTAGACAGAGGGAGCCTGAGAACCTAGTGTTAAGACACTCCGTTCCCCACTTTCCACCGAATTGTCGTATTGCGTGCTGAGTGGCGGAACTCAACGCCGCGCTTTGCCTTGTTACCAAATTCAGTTATTGAAAATACTAAATATAATTTAATATGTTCATTTCCTGTAGTGTGTATGAACCCACAACCTATCAGTCGCACACTTGCACCTCTGCCAGGACATATATCTAAATAGATAGATAGATAGAAAAAACTTTATTGCACACTTGAAATGATACATAAAGAAAATTTAAAATAATATAACAAATGCAAAAAGGCAGCCTTATCACTAAAAGTGGTCTCCTCCAGGCAACCTAACTGAAGGGATCTACAGATAAAAGCGGGCAGAATGCGGTGCAAAAACTATAGCAGAAAACAGAAATAACTAAATAAATATATCAACCTAAAATACTGTTAAACCTACATACATACATATATGTAGGAGATATAGGTAGGAGGTTCGTCCTCCGTCTGGCTCGCGACCACTATCATGTCAAAGACGAACCGCCAAATATCTTATGATGTGTTCCGGTTCGATGGCATGTAAGCCAGGTTTTCCCCTTTCCCACCCATCCTTTCCCGAAAATGTGATGGTTCTGATAGTGGACTACTACATTGTCCCCCCTTCCATCTGTATTCTCTAGGTTGGCAACGCATCTAGTACATCTCTTGTGTTGTAGATGTCTATGGGCGAAGGTAACCACTTACCATCAGGCGGTCCTTCTGCTCGTTTGCCATCCGGTATCCATAAAGAAAAAAAAAAAAACATACATATATACATACAAACATACATGCATACATACATACATATATTCATGTGAATACATATATACATTTCTATATGAATAATAAATATACTACATATGGAGAGATATCTATGGTATATATTTTATTTTTTTATTTTTTTTTTCTAGTCAATGGGTTCTCTAGAAGAATTAGCGATGCCCCAAAATGGTATCTACCACGTGGGGATATCCGCCTTGTCGGAGGCCTTTAAACACAACCCAGGTCTGTCCCGGTTGAACCTGAACGATAACACAGTGGGGCCTAAAGGTGCTGTGGCCATCGCTGGAGCGTTACCCAGGTGAGGGATTTAGCTTTTTACCTGTTTTTACCCATATATATCTGTTTTAGTCATATTTACCTGGAAATATCAGTAAATATATTTCCATATATTTACCTGTACCAATAACGCCTGTCGTGTCTTGAGGCACACGCGTGCGGCTGTAAACGCGACAGGTTGTGGGTTCGATTCCCACTACAGGAAATGGAATTTTTCATTTCCTGCGTTTGGTAACAAGGCAAAGCGCGGCGTTGAGTTCCGCCACTCAGCTCGCAATACCTCAATTCGTCGGAAAGTGGGAAACGGAGTGTCTTAACACTAGGTTCCCTCTGTCTACATTGCTATGTGCGGGATACAGCGTGAAGATATAAAATAACTCAAAAACCTCTGTACACTGTATTCGAACCCGCACTTCGCTCAAAAATCTTATCTATGTAATATTTTTTTGTTTTGTTACAGATTAAGAAATTTGAAAGCTGTCAATTTTGGTGATTGTCTGTTGAAAAGTTCGGGAGCGAAGGCTTTGGCGAAGGGGTTCAAAGAGAATTCCGTTTTATTAGAGGTAAGGTTCCCTTGACCCAAGACCCCTTGAGTTCAGAGTACCCCCTGTGAGGGGACGGGATTAGAATACAATTCCCCTCTGCCGCTGTGTAGCGTCCCGTAAGAGGCGAGTATCCAAGTAGGCCGGTGGTAGGAGGTTCGTATTCCGACTGGCGACCGACCACTATCATGTCAAAGGCGAACCGCCAAATATCTAAAGTTGTGTTCCGGTTCGATGACATGTAAGCCAGATTTTTTCCTCTTTCCCACCCATCCTTTCCCC
This sequence comes from Philaethria dido, assembly GCA_033558755.1. Lineage (NCBI taxonomy): Eukaryota > Metazoa > Arthropoda > Insecta > Lepidoptera > Nymphalidae > Philaethria > Philaethria dido. The sequence continues at coordinate 39,186 of JAKGSA010000764.1, forward strand.
AAAATGTGGTGGTTTCGATAGTGAACTACTACATTGTCCTCCTCTTCCATCTGTATCGTCTAGGTCGGCAACGCATCTACAACATCTCTGGTGTTGTAGATATTCATGGGCGAAGGTAACCACTTACCATCAGGTGGTCCTTCTGCTCGTTTGCCATCCGTTATCCATAAAAAATTGTAATTTCAAACTATTTTTGTCCAGTTCCTAGATTTAAGTCACAACGAGATCGGCAGAGAGGCGTGTATGGAGGTTGTGGACGCGATCACCTCTCTACCCGATAGTGCGGACAGACTCACACGAGTTGTGCTAGCTGGTGAGAAATAGACATACACATGTACACGTGGTTGAGAAATACACACAAATATATGTACACACATGATAGATGTAGTATATACACACACACATGTGTACATAACTGATTGATAAACTCACAAACACGCACATTTACACATGTTATTTACTTACAAGTAATAGACACACAAACGGACATATATTGACATGGTAGAGAAATGCACAAACACACAAATACGCACATTTTTTTTTTCTTAACTTCACGCTGTATCCCGCATATAGCAGGGTTGGCAGAGGGAACCAGAGAACCTAGTGTTAAGACACTCTATTCTCTTTCAACAATTTCGTTGCCCACTTTCCGCCGAATTGAGGCATTGCGTGTTGAATGACGGAACTCAACGCCGCGCTTTCAAACTGAAGAAATGAAAATACTAAATTTTACATTTCCTGGAGTGGGGATCGAACCCACGACCTGTCGCATTTACAGTCGCACGCTTGTGCCTCAAGACACGACAGGCGTCAGGCAATACGCACATGTGATCACGAATGCACAAATATATTTATATATGTAGAAATATTCAACTTCAATTAACTTGACAGACACACACACAACATATTGATCATTTTAATGGAAAAGGAAATGTCAAAATATACTTTATAAAAGTAAAGAAATCATGTGAAAAACAATTTTGGGAAAACAAAACTAGAATTACCTTGTTTTTAGTAATATTGTTACAAAAAGAATAGACAGTTAAAATGGACTTAAGATTAGAGATAGATAAGAAAAAGTAAATTACTTTATAAAATTAAATAAAAAAGCCAAAATAAAAGCAAACAAGGACCTGACCTGCATTATTGAGGTATCTTGCACCCCACAAATAAAGGCACATATGCAAAAAATAATAAAGGGGAAATAAGGACTCCGGACCACTATTTGTGGTAGGAGGTTCGTTCTCCGTCTGGTTCGGTGACCACTATCATGTCAAAGACGAAACCGCCAAATATCTTATGATGTGCTCCGGTTCGATGGCATAAGCTTTCAGGTTTTCCTTTCCCACCTATCCCCTTTCCCAAAATGTGGTGGTTCTGATAGCGGGACTCAAGCATTGAAACCCTCCTTCCATTTCCTATATCCTCTAGGCTGTAAGGGAATGCATGGCAACATCTCTGTAAGTTGTAGATGTTCATGGCGAAGGTAACCACTCTCTACCATCAGGCGGTCCTGCCCGTTTGCCATCCTTATATAAAAAAACAAATATATATATATATTGAGGTACATGGTATTAAAAAAAAAAAAAAAGGCATATTGATAAATCATGATATGACACACACAAGAAAATAGGGTAATAATAATCCTAAAAATACAAATAATTAATCTATATATAAATACGTGAAACAAAAACTTTGTACTCCCCTTTTGGCTTAGAAAATTACAAGTGTGGACGGAGTGAGCATGAAACTTGGCATTAATTTAGTTTATATAGGGAGAAGGAGTGGTGAATGCTAAAATTTTTTATTAAATAATGCATAAAAAGTATACAAATTAATAAATAAATATTACACTCACTACAATGACTTGATATCCATATATAAAGTGGGATATATACATACGTTGTTAGGACGCTGGGTTACTAACGCATCAATGCAGACACTGATATTGATTAACATGAAATGACATTTGCTAAGGCAATACACAATATTTCTAAGAAATATAAATATAATTACTAGTATAATAGCCTCAATGCCTCACCTGGCGGAGTGGAGAATTCGAGTAAGTCTTAACACTAGGTTCCCTCTGCCTACTCTGTTATATGAGATACAGCGTGAAGCTTTTCTTGCAAAGCAAACACATGTCAATACGTAAATAATCACACACAACACATAGGCATTACATACAAACATTCAAAGTCAAAGTCAAATAATTTATTCAAATAAGAAGTCACATGTTTCATTTTTTGAACGTCAGTCAATTCTTACTTCACCGGTTCACTAAATTTAATTCCTCGACCTGAGAAGAACTCGGAGCAAGAAACTCCAGCGGGACTTTTCTTTTTCGTCAATTCACACACAACACAAACATACATACACACATGAAACACAAACACAAAGAAAGCATTACATTTGGAACTATTTCTGCAGGTAATAGTCTTTCTAGAGGTGCACTCAAAAACAGACGATGAGGAATAACCAAGCGCCGCGCGGAGCTCAGCGACGGGGAGGGCGTGAGGACGAGTGTGAGTATTCAGGAGGTCTATGTGATTTCACACTGTGAATTCAAACACCAAATTTTCAAACCAAAAAACCATTTCCAATTGTTGTAATGGACTGTATATTCTTGAAACCTTGTTACAATGTGGCTCAACGTATTCCGAACGAATGCACGGTTACCTCGGTCGGTCGTTTTCCCACCCCGGGAGGTGAGGGGAGGGAGGACCCAGGCCATGCCCCATGTCCTCAGTGGTCGTCGCGGTCCAACACGCCATGGACCGGTCTCGGGTGGGTATCATCACACGGTAGGGCTAGTTCCTGTGGGGGAACAGAGGAGTGGGCTTCTGTGAAGTGGGTGGTCTGGGGAGGGTGAGCATGTGCATGCCCGAAGTGACCGACGCTTCCAGTGAGACCTCAGAGGCCCAGCTTAGGTGTCCCAAGTGACCGAGTGCACGGTTTCATGTGCTCTTTTTTTTTTTCGATTGTGTAGAAGGCATGCTGTTGGCCATAGCGGGGCTGCCACAGCGTCACCGGGCTTTGTGAGGCCGAGCTTGATGCGCAGCCTGACCTCGGCTTCTTGGCCTCCGGAGAGGAGGTCCATCAGCTTAGAAGTGCGGTGTCGCAAGGGCACGGTTACAGCAAATTTTGCTCTCTTTCTTATTGCCCTTTACATGTACGCACACCAGCCAACGCTTGAGCGAGTTGCATCTTCGTCTCGTAGATAGATCGTTATCCATTCGTAGCAACTCTCACAACAAGCGCTGACTATTGCACAATATAGGCTATATTGCATTTGCAGGGGGAGACACACAATACACTCTTTAACTACTAAACCATCTACCATGTGATTCTTACACAAATTTTTTATATGGCCAATCACCGCCTAAACTATCTCGTCCGTCGACGGTATTTACAGTGCGAGCATTAGTCTCTACTAGTGAGTATTTTAGTGGAGGGAGTGGTAGTGATAGTAGTTGAAGGGTGGTCAGGAAAATGTGGTCGGCTTGAAAAACACAAAGTCAAACAATATGTGAGAGCTAAGAAAAGGTCGCCAGGAAAATGTTGGGCATAAATTGCAAGAGAACAAGTTTGACATCTTATAGACCTAAAAATGGTCGTCGTGCCAAAATTGTATAGTGAAATTGTATTTTTAAATACTCAAGCATCCTATATCGATTTCCCCTTAAATATATTGTCGGCTTCCCAAAAAATATATACCGGCTTCCCCTTTAAACATAAGCATCGGCTCCCGCCAATGTGGCTTCACTCCAAATACACATATACCTCGGCTTCCCTAAATATATATACCGGCTTCCATAAATATATATCGGCTTCCCTAAATATAAGCATCGGCTTCCCCTTTAATTTACTGGCCTTTTGCCTTGTTGCCAGAGCTAGGAAATGAAAATATTATTATATTTTAATTATGATCTAAGATAAGGCGGGTTCATTCCGGCCACTCGTTCAGTGTCTGAATTCTGCGGTCTTAACGCTAGAAGTTCCCTATTTTGAAGCAGCTGATATTGAGATATATCTTCAGGACATCCGGCTCCCTGAGGTGATGACCTGATGAAGGTAATCCTGGAAGATAGTGCCACTGAAGACGCCTTCAGAGCAATCTGATACGTCCAAGGCTGATATCAGTAATGATATATTTAATAAAAAACTGGTGAGTCTACACTTCCGCTGAAAAGTATGAGTTCACTCATTCACTTTCCGCTTCGATATAAGTTCTATATCTCAGCAGAAAATAGTCGTAACGGAATTTAAAAAAGGCATCGTTTTTAAAGTAAGTAAGATAGATTCAGCTCCACTCTTTTTGCAATTTTACAATTTTTTTTTGTAGTCCCCACGTGATTTGAAGAGGCAATTTTTTTTCGATTTTTAAGGGTAGCAAATGCGTTGCCCGTCGCTTAAAAAAAAAAAAAAAAAAATTCTTGAGATTTTATTCATCACAGCTTTGAAGAAAACATCATACGCTGTATTTTCATTTTTTAAAAAAGTATCGTCCGAATTTTTATCGCAAAAATATTCAAATTTTGGACGAAAATTAAACTTTTCTAATTTGCTATGTATCTCGAAAACGGCGGGGGAATTCGTAAAAATATCAAGGGGGTCAAAAGTTGCACGAGAATAGCATGCACATGTGGGAATTATTTCAGTATTTTCTGATGATACTTTTTTTCTCCTACTTTTGGAGAAAAAATAATTTTGAATTTCAAATGACGTTTTGTTTTTAGAGGAGCGAGACATTTTTTATTCATATCAAATATAGCGCGAAGATGCCGATGATATTAATAAAATTTTATTATTTTTTTTTTTTTTTTTTTTAAATCTGGTCAGTGTTGACTGTTAACATTAGTTTCTTTAACTTTAGACATAATAGAAGAAGTACAGACTGACGTTGGCAAGTTCCTGTTGGAGCCAACGTTGGCCAACTTGGCCAAGCTTGGCGCCAACGTGCCTGATGTTATTGATGCACATTTTCAGGTAATTTTTTTTTTAGAGGGTCTAGTCGGATAAGCTAAGAAAAACCTCACTGGCGTGTAATGAATTGATTTTACCATTTTTATATTGCTTTTCATTTCAAATAGCGACACACGTAATTTCGTGTCCTTAACCCTCGCAGAAAGGGGGTTACAACCCTAAACAAAAAAGTTAATTTTCTCGGTATCTATAAAAGATATCTTTATCAGATTTAAACTGAACATTATTATTCAAGAGCTTAATATAACATATTTTTTACAGAATTTTTCAGTCAATTTTTCAGAATTTTTTTAGAAAACGAGAAGTAATTTTTTTGGGGGTGGTTTTTTATGCCAACCCCTGAATTGACACCTACAAAAAAAATATATTATATTTATTTGTTAGAAGGCTATCTTAAATTAAAAGTTTTGAAAAAATATAAATACGGCTAGACCCTTTACTAAAATTTTTTCTAAGTAATAAAAAAATTTTATAAATAGTAAAAGGTTATATGAATGACTGTAATATCTTATTTTTTTTTTTATATATATTTTTACAGTAGATCTTTATCCGTTGGTCTTTTCTTTCTAGCTTAGAATTAAACATCAATTTTTGAATGTCTTTTTTTTATCTTCTTGCTGTATCCCGCATATACCCTTTAACATTTCCATAATTATTTCTTCGTTGCAGTAAAAGAAACTGCGGGGTTAAGTTCCGCCACTCAACACACTAACTCGATTTAGGATTTTATCTCCAACTACATAATGAATAAATTACGTAATAAAATAATAATGTATACTTCTTCATTTTGGTAAAAAAGATCGCAGCGTTGAGTTCCGCCACTTAACACGCAATATCTTAATTTAAAAGTTTATTTCTATCTATTTTCGAAGTTTTAAAGTGTTAATACTTTAGAAAACGTATTAAAATTTGAACGCAACGAGACTCGAACCCGCGTCTCTTGGATACCGTCCAAGCACTCTGACCACTAAGCCATGCGTTCTGCATCCGGCTGCGACGAAATTCTTATACGCTTATTACAACTTATCAATTCCAAGAGGCGCGGGTTTGAATCTCGCTGCGTTCAAATACTCTACTATGCAAGAAAAAACACGAAATTTTAAAAGAATTCCTTTTTTTTTTCAACAATTCCAGTCAATCCACGACCCGGAGAGTTTCATCACTGCGTACGTAGAAGCTCTCTGTTGTATATCAGGACTGTCTGCGGAGAGCGAGACCGCAGCGGACAGCTGCAGGACGTTATGGATGCGAGTGCTGGACAAAGCGAAGTTACAGTGGCCTCTTGCTAATGCATTGTTGAAAGCTTTGCAATTGATTAAGGTAGGGTTGTTTATTTGTTTTTTATGTTTATATTTATAGTTAGAATTAAAAAAAAAAATTTTTTTAGCTAATTTTGAAAATTTTTAGAAAGAATATTGTGCTAACGCCTGTCGTGTCTTGAGACACAAGCGTGCGACTGTAAACGTGACAGGTTGTGGGTTCGATTCCCACTCCAGGAAATGGAATTTTTCATTTCCTGGGCTTGGTAACGCGGCAAAACGCGGCGTTGGGTTCCGCCACTCAGCACGCAATGCCTCAATTCGGCGGTAAGTGGGAACGGAGTGTCTTAACATTAGGTTCTCTCTGCCTACCCTGCAATATGCGGGATACAGCGTGAAGCTATGTATGTATGTTAGTGTTGTAATAATAATTTAACCCTTTCTTTACCGATTAGCACATCACTATAATGTTTGATACATCACTATTTATATATAATCTATAGTCATGTTTATTGCACTTTCTTTTTCTTATTAGCTTCAAATACTTTTTTTATAAAAAATAAATACTTTTTTTTTTAGCAAATTATGAAAATTTTGAGAAAGAATATTGTGTTAAGACGTTTCGTTCTGCGCTTTTAGCCTTAAATGTAAATAATATACATACATACATAACTTCACGCTGTATCCCGCATATAGCAGGGTAGGCAGAGGGAACCTAGTGTTAAGACACTCCGTTCCCCACTTTTCGCTCAATCAATCTCAATCTCACTCAATCTGATATGTGCGGGATACATCGTGAAGCTAAAAAAAAGCAATTTCACAAAAAGGAAAAAAGTAAAATTATTACGAATAACTCAAAAACTACTTGTCACATGCTTACTAAAACGTACTAGCTATCATTTTAAACAAAATAATTATCAAAAAAGGTTCATCCAGCTATGTGCGGGATACAGCGTGAAGGTAAAAAAAAATTGATATTTTAACTAGTCCGTAATCGAACCTGGGACTTTTCATAACATTTTTTTTTTGTTACAGTCAGAAAATAAGGAATACAAAATAAGATGGCGTCTCTCTTCATGTTTCATTTCTCTGTCCAAAGAAATAGACGAGCCCTACTTCCCTCCGTCGCTCCGGGAAACGTTAAAGTTCTTTATTTCCAGCAAAATGGCGTCACTTCCGCCGGAAGTCAAAACAGTGATTGAAAAACATCCAAATTTGTATATTTAATGACTAAATATAAGGAGTTTTTTTTAATTAAATTGTTTTATTTTTCTAAATTTAAAATTGTTATTTTTTTTACTTAAGGTTTATGGTTGTGGGCTTATTTCCAGCGAAATGGCGTCACTTCCGCCGGAGGTCAAAACAGTGATTGAAAAACATTCCAATTTATATATTTAACAAGGAAATATAAGGAGTTTTTTTGAAATTAGAAGTTACTTTCTTTTTTTTCATTTTAGGAAATAATTGTTATTTTTTTATTTGGTCACTTTGGTTATATGCGGTGTTGAGTTACGACATTTAAGACGTATTGTCTTAATATAGATTGAAAGTAGAGAATGGTCTTTGCGATTCTATTTGACTGAATTAGCCCTCTAGTAAGATTAATTACGGCGTGGAGTTCCGCCATGTAATGTTTTGGATTAAAGGGAAGTGGTGAATGGAGTGTTTGAATTGATTGATTGAATTTGATAGTTCGGTTTTTTTAACTTCAACTTCATTTAAATTAGAAATTTTGAAATTAAAATTAGGAATATTCAGAATGAGATATTACAGTATGTAAATATATTATATATATTTTTTTTTTATCATCACACTGTATCCCGCATATAGCAGGGTAGGCAGAGGCTAGAGAAACTAGTGTTAAGGCATTCCGTTCCCCATTTTCCGCAGAATTGAGGCATTGCGTGCTGAGTGGCGGAACTCAACGCCGCGCTTTGCCTTGTTACCAGAGCGAGGAAATGAAAATTCTAAATATTTATTTAATATTTTCATTTCCTGGAGTGGGGATCGAACCCACATCCTGTCGTGTTTACATTATTTTTGTATGTATGGGTGTATACACTCCGTTCTATTAACATTTCCGTTCCTCACTTTACGCAGTATGACCGTGGCATAATGGCATTACGTGTTGAGTGGCGGAACTCAACGCCGCGCTTTGCCTTCAGTCATTATATCTTTATTAATTGACCAATCATTGTGTCTTTTCCACTTTTTTTAATCATTCTGTTATCATATATTCGTTTGAAGGTAGTCTTCCGTGTCCATGCAAAAAATAATATCTACTGTATTACCTTCTTCAGACATGGTCCGATTATGATAAGAATTGCAAATAAATGACCACCTGAATAAATATTTTTGAAGTAATTCTAGTAACTATAATAACAAATGTTCTCTGTCTGTAAATGAGAATTTTATGTATAAATTCCTTATATATTAAATTTATATAGTGGTATACATAGAATAAGTAATGGAACCTTTTTAGATTTTTTTTATCTTTACGCTGTATCCCACATATAGCAGGGTGGGCAGAGAGAACTCGAGAATCTAGCGTTAAGACACTCCGTTCCCCACTTTCCGCAGAATTGAGGCAATGTGTTCTGTGCGGCGGAACTCAATGTCGCGCTTTGCCTTGTTACCAAACCCAGGAAATGAAAATACTAAACTTTTACATTTCCTGGAGTGGGAATCGAAGCCAGAACCTGTCGGGTTTACAGTCGCACACTTGTGCCTCAAGACGCGGCAGGTGTAAATACTAAATATTAAGATAAAAATGAACTACTACATACTATAGTGTAGAGTGCGTATATGCGCTCATTTGAACACTTTGAAGTAGATAGATTTGCAATTATTTTATCCTGTCTATAATATCTTTTTATCTTTTTTGTCTTTTTATCTTTATCTTTTATCTGTTTACCATATTTTTTTTAATAAAAAGAATTCTATGTCCCTTTTAAGTTTCATGATAATCGGTTTAGTAGTTTTGGCGTGAAAGCGTAACAAACAAACTTATATTAAAATTTCTAATATTAGTTGGTATAATTAATAAATTCAATTTTTATGTACAATTTTCGTACTGGCAAGTTTCAAAGGCATAATACTGCTAATTTAAAAAGATGCTTATCTTTTGACATATGACACAAAAAGTATCGATCTTTCTCAAATATTCCGCCATATTTGTTTATAAAACGACTTTTTAATTTATTCACATAACCACATATGTTTTGATTGACATATAAAAAGTTACAAAGAAACAAGAAAAAGCATTATAAAAATTAAATGGAGGTATTTTAATATATTTTTATATAAAAACTACATCAAAATAATATGTAACGTAGATAGAATTACCGACATTTGTTAGCTACAATATATTTTCATGCAAATATCATATTATTACTACCAAAGTCTTTGTTTCAACGTTTTTGTTACACCAAACAATAAATAAATGTAAAAATCGTATGTTATATATTAAATAATTGATAAAAATGGCGTTTTCGTTGCGGAAAATGCTCTCCAACATCAACTATTTCAAGAAATCCGAGGACAGTTCAGAGAATAGTATATCCGATTCCAATCTAATGAAGCGCAGACACACGTATGTGGGGGAAGAGCCTATTATCATAAATTTTGAGTCTACAGAGCCTGATTCAACTTCGAGACAGTGTACCAGCTTGAAGCTTCCAGAATCTATTAAAAATTTTGCTGCAAAGAAAGGTTCTCTGTCCGATACCGACATCCTCACCTTGAATGTAGAAGCCCCAGTGAGGGAAAAACGTAGAAAATGTAAAAAACTCAAGCTAGACATAAGAAAAGCGAGTCAGTCCATGAATCAGTTGAGCGAGGACAGTCTGAGCAATGTTGAGAACACTCCGAAGCATGTTTTGTTAGAATGCAAGAGTTCAGATGTTTTCAGTGAACGGCTTAAAGGTTTTGATTTTAATAAATCATTTGATTTATTTGATGCTATGTCTGATGAACCTTCTTCTCCATTTGAAGAAGATTTGGATATAGATTCTCTATCAGATCAATCGGATTCAGATGAGTCGATAGCATCTCACAAGAATATACCAAGGTGTCGTAAAGTAACTGCAACTGAAACTCAGTCAAGTGATGAGAACCAGTTGGTCCCGTCTGCCAGTTTAGAGTCCTTTGCTGATGTCGAGTTAGACAAGAATGAGGAGGAACGTATGAGATTGTTACTCAATTATCAAATGAAATTGGAAAAAATGGATTGTTTTTTGAAGAAAATGCTCAATGAATTTCAATTTCACATTGAAGTTTCTAAAGTCTTTCGCTCCAAGTCCATAGTAACTGCCTTACCTGGTACAGATATATCAAATTTGCCTAAAAGTCTCGGTGAAGTGAAGTGTGTTAATACTTTAAATTTAGAGGAACGGAGCTCAACACCCAATGCTTGGAATATAATTATGGAAAAGGATGATATACAAACTAAATTAAAGTTCAGGAAACAGCTTCTCTCAATGAAACTGCATATCGACAACTTTGTCAAAATATATTTACAAAATTACAATGACACCAAATCAAAAAGCATCACTTTTAACTTCCATAAATCAAATTCAAAGCGCTCCAACATCAGTCACAAGAAGAAAATCAAGCATTTCGATTTCCCCGACTTGAGAGAGGCCATGTTGAATCTTTTTTCCATTGATAAAAAAGAAACAGTAACATTCTACGATGAAATTCAGAAATGTATGTGCAAATGTCACGAGCCTGGCTCTCCTTCCGCCCAGAGTGACTCCGGCCTGACCTCTAAGACTGAAGGCTCCATGTCCATTACTTCATCGATAGGAAACTTTAGCCTGGACTCGTCAACTCTGACAGCATACTCTGAATCTCTCGAGCAAATAGTGAGCTACAATAGTTTTCAGGACTCCAATCTTTATAATACATTATTACAAAAAGCAGCCATCGAGAGAATAACCTTCTACGTTCAAGTTCATAGCATACAACTAAAATGTGAAGATGAGGAACTGAAAAACACCATCATATTCCACTGCCCTTCCTGTAAGAACACGGAGAGTGAAGAGAATGGGCTCTTAAGACATATTTTGAGTCAAAATCATTGTGAAAAGATACATTTTCTTTATAAAACTGCATATATCAAGAAATGTGTGACTGCGGGGAAGGAAATTCAACCTAGCACAGTGTTGAACCCCATGACCATGTACAGAGATGATAACAAAATAGTTTGCTTCGGAGATGCTATATATGCATGCTCCTTATGTTTTGAGAATTTAATTGTAGGAGAGTCAGTCCTGATGGCTCACTGTGCCAACCCTGACCACATAGAAAGAAGGGAAAAGCTGGCTGATATCATTGGTTAGTCCATTTTATTATCTTTATTTTATTCTAAATCATATTTACTCTGTCCCAATTGACTTTTTAAATTAATTTACTAATTTTCTTATTGTTTTTTTTTTTAATTTTCACTAAATGATCTCCATGTTTTTGCCCTTTTTTGTTAATTTATATTTTTATACTGTATTTTGTTGCATGTTTGCAAGAAAATAACATTAATTTGTGATGTATGCAAATTTAAACTAATTTTCTTAATTAAGTTTTTGACTCCATCTTTTCTTATCTGTCACTAATTGTCTATTGACTGAAAAAAATAATTTCTATTTTTTTTCCAAACTTCATTCATTTTATGGCAATGATTGTTACTTATAGTCTTTATTTACATTTCTTTTATATTTATTTTATTTTGTTTTTTTTTTTTAATTCTAAAAGCGAATGTTTTACAAATTCAAGGTGCTCAAACTTTTTCTACTTGTTATACGAAAGTGTGTTCATTTTTTAAAAAACATTTCTTCGTAATAAATATCTTAGTTATTCTTAACTTTAACTTACGCTTAGGCATTATCTGAAGTAATACCTTGTAACTCTTAAAAAGATACATAAATCCTTTTTTAAATATTTGTTAAAGGTTGGCTGAGAATTTATATGATTCATCCAAAAAGTTTTTATTTTTATTATTCAATTCATTTGTCTAACTTTCATAAAAAAATAGATTTAAAATTACAACGTTATGGAAAAGAACGATATAATTAAAAAAGACATTGTATTGTCAGTTTTGTTTATAAATAAATTAAATTACATTTAATCACTTGGATGTATGACTGAATGTCATAGCATAAATATTATTTTTAAGATCGAAATTCAAAACTTAATAAGGTATTGCTTCAGTTTTTATATTTAAGATTTTATAATCTATGTATCATTATTATATTTAAAAATAACTTACGCTTAACTATTCATAATTAAAGTAACAGTGCAATTAACCATTTTAGAAGATATTTAAAGTAAATACAAAAAAAATCTCACTATCTAAAAATATATCCATTAAATCCAAAATACGTTCCTAATAATATACTGTTCAAAAAAGCGAAGCGAAGCGAATTTCCGAATTAACAGGGTGTTCTAATATAATACAACAATTTTTGGTATTTTTGTAACCGTTTAGACTCGATAATGTTTAGCCTAAGTCTAATTGTAGATTAAAAATAGTCTTTTATACACGTTTACATTTTTTCTTAGTAATCTGTAGGCTTAAGTAACAATTTAAAAAGAAATCTGATCTCAATCTCTTAATAGTCCCCCAAAAAGACTGATTTTTTGATGAAATTTTAATCAAAATGTGTTCACGAGACAAAAAGTCACATCAATCCAAAAACCGCCTAAAATATATTTTTAAGTATATAGTTTAACTTTTGCTATGTATTGTATGTAGATTAAGAACTTAACAATAAGTTTATATAATCTGTATTAGGTCTTTTCTAATGATTATTTTGTATCTGTGCAGATATTTTATGAAAAAATATTGTGGATTATAATTTTTGCCATTTATTTTTAAAAAAAATGACAACTTTCTGGATTTTATATACAATTTTTATTGAAATTTTCAAAAAATTTGCAATATTTTCATATTTCTTTTTTTTAATTTGCTACAATGATTGATGTCAAAATATAATTATCATTTATTTTTCAGTTCTAAAGTCTTAGCCTATTACTATATCTATATAATCTATATTAGGACATTTCTAATTTTATTTTGAATCTGTGCAGATATTATATTGAAAAATATTGGGATTTAATTTAAAAAAAAATCAAATTTTAGAATTTCAGGATTTTTGAATTTTTTTTCAGTTCTAAAGTCTTAGTCCAATACTGTATCTATATAATCTATATTTTCTCATAATATTATATTAGTAAAAAAAAATATGAAAGCACACAAAATACGCTTAGAATCTCAAGCTCTGGCTGAAATACTGTGATTATCTATGTAATAGACGAAAATTGTTGTTAGGAATGTTGGTTTGTGTGGAGACTCCTTTACAGTTCACATGAAAATGGCCTGACCTTTTTATGATTATTTTTTTCATTTTCTAAGTAATATTTATTATATTTGCGGTTTTAGTAAAAATGTATGTTATGTTATGAGGTTCTTGGTTAAATGAGACAAAGCGCGGTGTTAAGTTCCGCCACTGAAGTTGCAATATTTTGAATTGGGAAAAGGTGAAAAGTGGTGAACGAAGTGTCTTAACACTAGGGTTTCTCTGCCATGCTATGCAGGATACAGCGTGAAGCTTCACCCTTACTTTTTTTAATTATCTATTTTAACTGTATATCTTGCGTTTATTAAAATATTCGATAATAATATACATTATTGGAAAGTCGACGTTTTAAACACTTTATAATGATTTGTCTATTTGTAGTGAATACCGTAGTTATTGTAATATATACCTAATTATACGAAATTAATTAAATTAAACACCTGTCGTGGCACAGAGGCACAAGCGTGCAACTGTAAACGCGACAGGTTGTGGGTTCGATTCCGCTTCAGGAAATGGAATTTTTCGTTTCCTGGATTGGGTAACAAGGCAAAGCGCGGCATTGAGTTCCGTCACTTAGCACGCAATGCCTCAATCGGTGGAAAGTGGGGACTGAAGTGTCTTAAAACTAGGTTCCCTCTGCCTACCCTGCTATATGCGGGATACAGCGTTAAGCTATGTATTTACGAAATTAATACTAGTAAAATAGATTTATTTTAAAATGTATGGTTTTTGCATTTTTTTATATATATGCGTTGCGATTCTTCTGCATATAGCAGGGTACGTAGAGCCTAGTTAAGACACTCCGTTCTCCACATATATAATTCTAAAATAATCATTCATTGAAGTATATGACATATAAATGTAACCTATACTGTATTTACTATAGTGTGTTACTATAGCCTTGGATAAAGGACTTATATTGAAGATCTTTGTCAATATTGTTTTTTTTCTTTATACACTTTGCTCTTCTAATTGTCAAGTGTATAAGCATTGTTTTTTTTTAAATATAAGTACTATAACATTACATACCTACTTGGTCAGTAACCTTTTTTATTAAATTAAGAAAGAATATTATAAATTAAATTATTTTTTTTATAAGATAATCTTCATTAAAATAGTGATATATATTTTTACTAAAACCGTAACAGTTACCATTGAAACTGGCCATTATTTCTTTTTTTAATTCCTTGTTGTTATGGAGTCGCCACACTAAAGTAAAACTGTGATTACACTCGAGTGTTCATTATTAGAAACATTTTTTTGCTATAAATTGCAAATATTAAAAAAAACATTTAAAATTAAAAAATAATCTTTGGTAATAAAAAACGATAAAATAGATTTTTTTTTTAATTTACTTTTGATGAAAAAAGTTTTTATATTTGCAATTTTTAGTCTGTTGTTTATTGTCTTGATGTGTTATCTATTAATTTTTTTTTTGTAAATTTCACCGATTTTTCTACTGAAATAAATGTGTGCAGTTTGGATGTATTGGTTTTATTTATTTATTGACGCCTGTCGTGTCTTGAGCGACTATAAAATGACAGGAAATGCAAAAGCTTAGTATTTTCATTTCTTGAGTTTGGTAACAAGGCAAAACGCGGCGTTGAGTTCCGCCACTCAGCACGCAATGCCTCGATTCGGCGGAAAGTGAGGAACGGTGTTTCTTACACGTTGGTTCCCTCTGCCTACCCTGCTATATGCGGGATACAGCGTGAAGATAAAAAAAAATATTTATTCTATTGTATTAGTATTTAGTAGCGGTGGCTGAGATTGAAAATTTCACATAGGTAAGCCGATTTATATTGGAACGCCGGTATATAGGTAAGCCAAAGTATATAGAGATGCCGACGTATAGGGGTAAGCCGGTATACACACACATGCACACACACATATTCTCACATCCTGGATCAAGGAGACTGACGATAGAGGATTGTTTTTAGTCGGTATTAACTGAGTACGACATACGGGGTCTTTACCAAGCCCTAGATACTTAAATGTATTTTTAAACCACTAAGAAAAAAAAACAACACACACACACACACACTTACACTTACACATATCAGATATAAGTAGCAATTATATTGTAATATTTGTTGTGGAAGAGCGGGGCCTTCTAATACAGGCATTTCTTGCTTAAAGGAGGGCTCCAATCACAACCTACCAGAACATCTTTGTGAAAGTAATAAATTATTTTGTTTTTTTTTTTGGTGTATACAGATAAGCCGGTATACGTAAGTATGCGAAGGGGAACCCAAACAAAAACGGAAATTTCGTCATAATTTCTTTATTTCTCAATATTTTAACACCAAATTTTATTGTGCTCTCTGTCCTTACTATATAGGATAAAGTATGAAACGAAAAAATAACATAAATAAAAGCATATTTTTTTATAATCAATTTCTTCTTGCCTGTCGTGGCGCAAAGGCACAAGCGTGCGACTGTAAACGCGACAGGTTGTGGGTTCGATTCCCACTCTAGGGAATGCAAGTTAATTTTCATTTCCTGGGTTTGGTAACAAGGTAAAGCGCGGCGTTGAGTTCCGTCACTCAGTACGCAATGCCTCAATTCGGCGGAAAGTGGGGAAGGGAGTGTCTTAACATTAGGTTCCTCCTCCCTACCCTGCTATATGCGGGATACAGCGTGAAGCTATGTATGTATGTAATTTCTTACGGTAAATGTTGGTCATCCCCTCTAGAGTTAACACTCCATTCTATTAATATTTTCGTTCTCCACTTTCCGCCGATATGAGGCGTTGCGTTTAGCTTTGTTAGCATAGCGAGGAAATGAAAATACTAACTTATGAATAATAAAATAAAAAAAACCGAATAAATTTTGGTTTTGGTTTGGTTGTTTTGGTTGGTAAAATAATCACAAGTCAAATTAAACAATAATTGATATTATTTCATAAATAAATGTATTACAAAATAAATATTTACTTAAATAATTATTTACACACTTTACAATTTTTCCACTTAGTACAATAGTCAAAGAAAACAGAGTGTCTAGACACTATGTCTAGTACCTAGTAGTGTCTAGACCAGAGGTTCCCAAACTTCATTCTGTCACAGACCCCTTGTCATGTTTTTCAGTTTTAGACTCCCTGCTATTTACCTTGAAAGACTTAAATTTTTATTTTTTTAATTTAATTTTTTTTATTACATGAAAAAAAAAAAAATTATTTAATAGGAGAGATGAAATTGATTGTTTAATAATAAATTATCAATGATATTAATAATATCATATTTATTTATTTTTTTTAATGTCAAAATTATATTTATAATAGTTTTTTTGCAATTTCTAGTCATTGACCATATTTTCATAATTTCATTTCATAGACCCCCATTTTTTTTTGTCGCCGACGTAGACCAATATAGACCACTTTGGGAATCTCTGATCTAGACACTACCTTGCCATATGAGATACAGTGTGAAGCTACTAAAACAAAAATGTTAAGATTGCGACAAATTTTGCACTTTTTTAATGTCATTTAAAGCATTAATGCAAGGTTTTTTAAACACGGACATATGAGAATCAACTATTTTTGACAATTCTGATATATTTGCCGTAAACTTTTTCTGATTTTGAAGAAAATTTAACAAGAATTTACCAAAATTTTTATCATTCGAGCAAAATTCATATATTTGCTTGAAATTATGTAATATATATCTTTGTATATCTTCAGATATATCACATTCTTTATATAGTAAGTGAATAGTATGTATGTGTCGTAGAAAAACATCTTTAGCAACATCTTGACAAATATATTTTAGTAATTCTAATTTTTCCTCGACATTTAAAGTGGAACTGTATTCTAAAAACACATGCTTCGGTATTTCCAAATCACTAATAATTATATATAATAGTTTATCAAAGTTCTTATTATATTTTTTTGCTTTTATCAAAAAATCTAATGATAGATTAGTATTGTCACGTTTTAAAAGTTCTGGAAGAAATATCATATAGAAGTGCTCTACGAATATTTCATTTAAGTTGTCCATACTAAATATATGATTACACAATTTCTCTATGGAACTGAATGGTAAATTTTTAGCTAATAATTGTAATGTTCTTGTATTTTGTAAGCATTTAGCCGTTAGCTCTTCAAATGCATGTATAGGGTCAAAATCATTTATATCCTCGCTAAAGATAAATTCAGAAGAATCTTTAGTATCGATTTCTTGATTTTCTTGTTGTAATTCTTGATTTTTAATAGTATTTTCTACAAGAGGAACTTCTTCATCAATTATCATTTTTTCTACTTTCTCACTGTTATTTTCTGGTTCTTTTCTTATAATGGTGAAATGCTTAAGCCATTTATTATTATTATTATTGTTATTTTTGGACGCAGCATCGATACAACTTTGTAGAAGAGGTTTTGAAGATTCACAGAATTGCCACACAGGTTCTTTCATTTTTTATTTTTTTAATAAACTTCTCCAATAATTCTATTATTTTAGAGATTAATATAGAAACTAGTTGAGTTCCGCCACTCAGCACGAAATGCCTGAATTCGGCGGAAAGTGGGGAACAGAGTGTCTTAACACTAGGTTTCTTCTGCCTACCCTGCTATATGCGGGATACAGCGTGAAGCTACGTATGTATGTATGTAATATAGATACTATTCATACTATTGTCTATAAAAGTAAGATATAAATAAATAATTACTATAAATATTAGAACTTCAGTTAAATTTGAAAGTTTGAAATTAAAATGAAAAGTAAATATTTATCAAAATCTGACTTTACATAAAAAAGTTGCCAGTGAAAATTTTTTTTAAATATTGTCATTATATATAATTCTTAAAATTAACGTTATTTGATATATATAAATAATAATGATTAAATTAAATATATAAAAGTTTGATTGATAATTATTAATTTTTATACTTAATGCAAATAGGATATAGGAATAATATTTATTTCTAATTTAATCATCTGGAAACACTATCATAGAAAGTATTTTTGATAGCAATAAAATCTTTTATTTTTATTGATAAATAATTCAAATACCATAGTAATAACTCATATTATTATATCGGCATATATTCTTTATTAAAAAATATTATGACAATAACTTAAACAGTGACAGCTAAATTACATAAAAAACAAGTAAGAAAATGTAACATTATGAAATAAAAATATGTAAATACATATATAAATAAAACTATTACAAATATTAACTATTAAAAAATAAAAAATAAATATCTATATTTTATTATCTACATCACATCTAAAGGCAGTACAATCTGTGATCTTTGTGCATACAAAATTAAATAACACGTTTAAAAAAGCATTCTAGACACAATTTTATTGAATCAGTTGAATATTTTTAAACGTTTAAGAAAGACGTGTTTTAAATAAAAAAATAAATAATTTTAATTCAAATTAATTATTAATTTCTATTCTACATGTTGTTAAGAAAATAAGTGGTAAGTATTTCATTTTATATTAATTAAATTAAATTAAATAATAATTTATTATAAAGACAGCTTCAGACTGTAAACGCGAGGGGTTGTGGGTTCGATTCCCACTATGAAATATTTTATTTAACTTACTCTCATTATATATTGCAAGAAGCAGCTTTGAAGCAGCGTTGCAATAGAACGGAGTGTCTTAACACTAGGTTCTCTTGTCCACCCTGTATGTTGGATAAAACGTGAAGCTAAAAATATATGTATATATATTATAATAAGGAAAAATAACAGAATGATATATATAATCATTAGTTAATAATTTAAATAAAAAAATAATTGTAATATTGTATTTAATTAGAGTCCGTTTAGTTTGTAACCGATTTCAAAAAAAGGGGGAATCGATTTTGATGATCCTTTTTCTTATATGATAACTAGTGCTTCAGATGTGGTCCCATTTAAATTTAGTTAAGACCTGACGAGTAGTTTTAGAGTTATTCGTAATAATGATACTTTGTAAATTGTAGTGCATTTTAATTGAAGCTGGTTTTGTTTTTTGTCTGTTTGTTCCGGCTAATCTCTTAAATGGCTGGACGGATTTTGACGGGACTTTTACTGGCAGATAGCAACTTAAGCTACTTTTATTTTAGGATAAAAATCACAAGCGTGCGACTGTAAACGCGACAGGTTGTGGGTTCGATTCCCACTCCAGGAAATAGAATTTTTCATTTCCTGGGTTTGGTAACAAGGCAAAGCGCGGCGTTGAGTTCCGCCACTCTGCACGCAATGCCTCAATTCGGCAGAATGTGGGGAACGGAATTGTTGTTAGAAAACGGAGTTCTCAGGTTCCCTTTGCTTACCCTTCTATATGCGGGATACAGCGTGAAGTTAAAAAAAAAGAAAGAATCATAACTTTAACACAATACAACTTTTTTGTTAAATTCCACGCGGACGAAGTCGCGGCCACAGCTAGTTATAAATAACTTATTATATAAGTATATTAATAACGTTTAACATTTTAAAATACAATAGAATTTTATATTTTATTGTTTTAAATTATTTAAATTCTTATAATTCTTGTACAACAATGAACCATCGTGTGTATGTGATGGCGTCTAACTGTAGACATGATGGTTGTCTACAGGAATATTTATAATAAGTAGCAGTGGCGAGGTGTCCATACAACTCGATTCCCACCGGCTTACCTAACTTTTCAAAGTACAAGTATGGGATCTAAATAAAAAGGTCACCAGTAAAATATTAGACATAAAATTGCCAGGATTTCCCCTTTTCCCACCCATTCCTTCCTCTAAATGTAGTGGTTCCGATAGCGGACTACTACATTGTCCATCATCCATCTGTATCGTCGTCGGTCGGCAACGCATCTATAACATCTCTGGTGTTGTAGATGTTCATGTGCGAAGGTAACCACTTACCATCAGGTGGTCCTTCTGCTCGTTTGCCATGCGTTATCCATAAAAAAAAGCAAACTCTAACATCTTATACCCCTAAAAAAAGGTCATCGCTAACGTTCGATAGTGAAATTACTAAATACCTTGATATCTTATACCAGCTTCCCTAAATATACGTCGGCTTCCCTAAATTTACCGGCTTACTTAACTAAATTTTCACCTCTCGCCACTGATAACGAGGCAAAACGCGGCGTTGAGTTCCGCCACTCAGCACGCAATGCCTCAATTCGGCGAAAAGTGGGGAACGGAGTGTCTTAACACTACGGTTCTCAGGTTCCCTCAGCCTACCCTGCTATATACGGGATACAGCGTGAAAATAAAAAAAAGATAGATACAAATAAAGTGTGTTAATAAAATCACAAAAGCAAACAGGATATGAACCGGCTACTACCAATTAAGATTCTAACCCATTATCCTACATTAGAGTTCCGTGTACACAAAAACAGACTTACACTTTAATGTGTCCTTATAGAATAGAAACAGCTCGTTCTACTTTTACCGTTTTTCTAAGAAAAGCTTTAGTAGGAAATTTATGTCGTTGCTCGGTTAATAAGGTCGGGGCATCGAGGAATTATTTATGATAGTGTCCCTGTGAACGCGTTAATAACGCGTCCTAGCAACGTATTTATACGTCACTTTATGGATGAATGTTAGTGTTTGTAACATTTATTTCATTAATTTTTATGTATTATTTTAAAAAGAAACTATCATTGCACTCCTTCTCTATATAAACTATAAGTGTGGCAAGTTTCATGCTCCTCTGTCTGCGTAATTTTCGTAAAAAGGGGTCCAAAGTTTTTGCTTTACGTATTTACCACACGAAAGGTTCCCAGTGCGGTGGACTGACCAAGTTAAGTCGCTAGTGGGCAGACCAATATACGAGTACCAGAATGTCGTCAAACATGGATAAATGGCGCAAACTCGTACGGAGAGCTGTACCTGTTGACCACGACCACTCTGCCAAGAGTGACACGAAGAAGAAGAAGAAAATAAATTATTACACACACTATCATATGTTTGACATTCACTTTTGTATAAAGTAACATACACGTTGCTATGACAACGCGTGTTTTTTTTATACGTCAGCGTTATTAAGTGTCATGATACTATGTTATCTTTGAGTATCCAACTATAAGTGATAAAGATGGAAGCTAAAAAAAGAAATGCAACGGATTTGTCTGTGTTTTGTATGTACTTTAATATGACGGAGGCCTCTTTTTTGGAGTATTTAGTACAATAATAAACTACTTTCATAATATTTATATAGATATATTTGTTTAATAATTATAATGTTATTGAACTTAGATAAATTATCTTATAAATATAAGAAAAAGAGGTCATCATGTGTCTGTGTGTGACGGCGTCTCACTGTAAACGCGATGGTTATGGGTTCATATACGAGTACATGAGGGAGAATTGGTTTGGTTTGGTTCTTTTCATATGGCGTTTCGAGCGTGTCAGTTGAGCACTAATCACTTCGCCAATGTCACGTTGAATGGAGGACATAGTAGGGTAGTCAGAGGGAACCTAAGAATCTAGAGTTAAGACACTCCGTTCTCTTACAACAATATAAAATACATATTTACATAATTGCATTACACATAAATTGGTTAGTAAACAGATAATATTTTACAAATGTTAGTCTTTTTTTTATGGATAACGGATGGCAAACGAGCAGAAGAACCACCTGATGGTAAGTGGTTCGTGGTATCTTCGCCCATCAACATCTACAATGCCAGAGATGTTGTAGATGCGTTGCTGACCTAGAGGATACAGATGGAAGGATAATGTATGTAGTCCGCTATCGGAAACATTTTGGGGAAAGGATGGGTGGGGAAAGGGGAAAACCTGGCTTACATGCCATCGAACCGTCATAAGATATTTGGTGGTTCGTCTTTGACATGATAGTGGTCACGAGCCAGACGAAGGACGAACCTCCTACCACCAAAACCAAAGTCTACAACTTAATCTTATGAGTTTTAATATATTTACACCGAAATTTACAAAGAGAAAGTAAAAATCTAAGTGGAAGGTAACTTAATTACGTCATGAATAGAAACAAAAAAAATTGTTTGTTTTTGTTGATGTTTACCCTCTCCCCCACTACAAGCAGTGTTCGCAAGCCGAGGTTCGGCCTCGCAGGAGGCGCCCCTGTGACACTGCAGTTCTAAGTTGATGGTCCTCCTCCCGAGGAGGCCAAGCCAGGGTCAGAGCTCTTCAAGCTCGGCCCCCCACAAAAACCCGGTGACGCTGTCGAGGCCAATAGGGCCAACAGCATACTACACAGTCGAAAAAAAAAAAAAAAAATGATGTGTACCGTGTGGGGTGTCAAATGAAAGTACTTAATTGGCAAATTTCAAATATATAACACATATTACCTTTTATAGCTTACTTTATTGTTTCAGAACATGCTGTTAATATTGTTAACTCTGGTGGCGGGGACTCTATCCTTGCCTCTGGAGAGTAAATGTGGTTATGAGGTAAGAATTATACCCATTTTCTTAGAAATAAAGGAGAAACACTCTCTTTATGGCACAAGCGTGCGATTGTAGCCGCGAGAGATTGTAGGTTGGATTCCCACTTCAGGAAATTAAAATTTAAATAATATTTAGTATTTCATATCCTCGCTCTGGTAATAAGGCAAAGCGGCGTTGTGTTCCGCCACTGAGCACTCAATGCCTCAATTCGGTGGGCAGTGAGGAAAGGAATTGTTGAAAGAGAACGGACTGTCTTAACACTAGGTTCTCAGGTTCCTTCTGCTTACCCCGCTATATGCGGGATAGAGCGTGAAGATAAAAAACTCTTTATTGCCACCGTACCTATCAGCAGAGAGAGGAGAGTGGAGAGTGTCAGCAACTTACGACGCAACGTGTAGGTTTAAGGGGCCCTTTTAAAATGCGCATTAACGTTCACAAACACTGTCCGCGCTCCGACCCCTACTTAACATATAAATATATTTGAAAAAATATAAAAAATGATATGTACCAGGATTCAAACCCGCACTTCTTATGTGACAAGGCAAAGCGCGGCGTTGTGTTCCGCCACTCAGCACGCAATGCCTCAATTCGGTGAAAAGTGGGGAACGGAGTGTCTTAACATTATGGTTCTCAGGTTCCCTCTGCCTACCCTGCTATATGCGGGATACAGCGTGAAGCTTAAAAAATATCCAAATTGGTTCTTCCATTGAATCTCGTATGTTTCAAGTTAGTTAGAAATTCTAAAAAAATATAAAAGTATTTAAACATAAAAGGCGGAAATAATTTAACATATATTGACAGCTTCTCGCTTTAATGGGCAGTCATTTATTAATGTGATATTCTTTCTTATCAGCTAGTGATAAGGGGACCTTTAACACCTTGCCTGTTTGTTTTACTAGATTAGTATGAAAGTGAACAGTGTTTTTGTTATTTGTAGCTTGATGTAACGAAAATGCGTCACGGTATAGATATCATAATAAGTATATCTTTAAATACAAATAACGAATAAAACATACTATCTCTTGTATATATATATAGCATAAAACGCTTTTACTGAATGACTGACAGACAACGTATACGCGAAACTACTGCACGTAGAAACATGACATGTGGCGTGTAGGGACGCGGGGAGTGTAGGGGAGTGCTGAGAGAGGAGAACGAGAAACTACTGCACATAGAAACATGACATGTGGCGTGTAGGGACGCGGGGAGTGTAGGGGAGTGCTGAGAGAGGAGAACGAGAAACTACTGCACATAGAAACATGACATGTAGCGTGTAGGGACGCGGGGAGTGTAGGGGAGTGCTGAGAGAGGAGAACGAGAAACTATTGCACATAGAAACATGACATGTGGCGTGTAGGGACGCGGGGAGTGTAGGGGAGTGCTGAGAGAGGAGAACGAGAAACTACTGCACATAGAAACATGACATGTGGCGGTGTAGGGACGCGGGGAGTGTAGGGGAGTGCTGAGAGAGGAGAACGAGAAACTACTGCACCTGAGAAACGACGTGTTAAGACACTCGGTTCCCCACTTTCCGCCGAATTAAGGCATTGCGTGCTGAGTGGCGGAACTCAACGCCGCGCTTTGCCTTGTTACATGAGCGAGGAAAAGAAAAAAAACAACTAAATACTATTTAATATTTTCATTTCCTATAGTGTGTATGAACCCACAATATGTCGCGTTTACAGTCGCACGCTTGTACCTTGCCTCATAATATTTTTTTTGATTCAAAATCGAACCCGCACTAACCTCTCCAGTGTATCTTCCACAGAGTTGTACTCAAGCTGAGCCTGGACTCCTAAACGTCCATATAGTGCCTCACACGCACGACGACGTCGGCTGGTTGAAGACCGTTGATCAATACTACTATGGCAGTAAGTTTGTGTTCATTCTATCAATACTTGTGTCCCTTTGACGCTTTAACAACGCGTTGTCTTTAGTAATGTATATGTCACTTTGTATAAACATGCATGGCAAACCATGGTAGTGTGTGTAACATTTATTTTATTAATTTAATATATTTTTATGCATTATTTTTAGAAAATATTATCATTGTGCACTTCTTCTCTATATAAACTATAAGTGTGCCAAGTTTCATGCTCCTCCGTCCACGTAATTTTCGTAAAAAGGGATCCAAAGTTTTTCCTTCACGTATTTATGTATAGTACTTGTAAGTGAAAAAAATAATTTTCAAAATGGGTACATGTGTCCGAATATGATAATACAATGTATAATTTTCGTAATATGAAGGATTACTACATACATTAAACTGATTTTTTATATTATTTTTAAAAATCAGTATACGATATATTTTGAAAATCTAAAAACGAAGCGCTGTCGTTTTAAGGCACAACCGTGCGACTGTAAACACAACAAGTTGTGGGTTCGATTCCCACTACAGGAAAGGTAAAAATTTTATTATTTTCATTTCCTGGGTTTGGCAACAAGGCAACTTTTTTCAACACAAGCCTGTGCTTGTAAACGACAGGTTGTGGGTTCGATTCCCACTACAGGAAAGGTAGTTGAGTATTTTCATTTCCTCGGTCTGGTAACAAGGCAAAGCGCGGCGTTGAGTTCCGCCACTCAGCACACAATGCCTCAATTCGGCGGAAAGTGGGGAACGGAATTGTTGAAAGAGAATGGAGTGTCTTAACACTAGGTTCTCGGGTTCCCTCTGCCTACCCTGCTATATGCGGGATACAGCGTGAAGTTGAAAAAATATATATATTTATCTGTTTTGAACGAGAATCGAACAGACGACCCTCGATTTAGAAATTAAAATCATTTTTTGTAATTTCAGGTAGAAATAACATACAAAAAGCAGGTGTTCAGTATATTTTAGACTCTGTCGTAAAAGAACTATGGGAAGATCCTAAGAGAAGGTAATTATACAGATAAAGATATTTTTCAACTAAATACAAGAAAATTACTATTAAACTGTAGAAAATGTAATATGCATTAACAATAATAATACATACATACAAAGCTTCAAAGCGCGGCGTTGAGTTCCGCCACTCAGCACGCAATGCCTCAATTCGATGGAAAGTGTGGAACGGAGTGTCTTAACACTAGGTTCCTTCTGCCTATCCTGCTATATGCGGGATACAGCGTGAAGTTAAAAACACTTAGTTTTTTTATCTTCACGCTGTATCCCGCATATAACAGGGTAGGCAGAGGAAACCAGAGAACCATAGTGTTAAGACACTCCGTTCTCTTCTAACATTTACGTTTCCTTTGTTTTTAGATTCATTTACGTAGAAACAGCGTTCTTTTGGAAATGGTGGGTCCGTCAATCCGATGATGTTCGTCACAAAGTGCATGTATTGGTTCGCGGGGGGCGGCTGCAGTTCGCGGGGGGCGCGTGGAGTATGAACGATGAAGCCGCCAGTCACTACCAAAGCACTATTGATCAGTTTACCTTTGGGTTGAGGTGAGTTGGGGTTCAGGGGAGATTAGGAGATGAGGATTTTTTTGGGAGTTGGGGCAAAAGAGAGGATAGTGAGATAGGTTTGTTTTAAAAGTATAGTAGAGAGAAAGAGAGTTGAGAGGCAGGTGTTTTATTTAGGGGAATTGGGGAAAGAGAGAAGTGAGTTATAGATAGAACCATTTCAAGGGTGTGCAGGGGAAGGGGGGAGCTAGAGTTAGATGAGTTCGTTTTAAGTGCGCAGGAGGAACTGCAGAGGGTGAAAGATGGGGGGGTATATTTCAGGAGTGTAATGGGAAAAGGAGGGAACAGTTACGTAGATCCATTTCAGAGGGCTTTGGGTGTGAGTGTGGATTACAAATACTTGGCTTCATTTTAGAGGTGTAAAGAAAAGCGGGGAGGATGAGGAATAAGTGTGTTGGAAATGGGTAGTGAAAGTTAATTATTTTTATTGGTGTTGGGGCAAGGGGCTTGAGAGTAGTATTCATTTGTTGGATTCCTAGGAAGGGAGTAGGGGAAAGTGGGGAGGATGAGATATAATAGGGTACATTTTAGGAGAATGGGGAAAGGGAGCTAAAGTAAATGGGTTCGTTCGTCTGAGGGAATAAGAGTTTATAAAAAAAATAACTATAAAATAGTTTATTTTATATTTTTAATATATTTTTTATCTATATTTTCATTTTTTTATTACATTTAAGCTATTCTAATTTTTATACCAGAAAATTAAACGAAACGTTCGGTGAATGTGGCATACCTAAAGTGGGATGGCAGATCGATCCGTTCGGGCACTCCCGGGAGTTCGCGTCCTTGCTATCCGCTATGGGATATGACGGACTGTTTCTGGGCAGGATCGACTTCCAGGACAAGAGAGCCAGACTCAAGAACAGGGATATGGAGATGGTGTGGAGAGGGGATGATGATCTGGGTGAGGATTTTGCTTTTATTGTTATGTTCTCGTTTTATCATCAGCGACAGGTGTGGATTCGATTCCCACTTCACGAAATGTAAAAGTTTAGTATTTTCGTTTCCTGGTTTTGGTAACAAGACAAAGCGCGGCGTTGAGTTCCACCACTCAGCACACAATGCCTCAATTCAGCGGAAAGTGGGAAACGGAGTGTCTTAACACTATGGTTCTCAGGTTCCCTCTGTGTATCCTGCTATATGCGGGATACAGCGTGAAGATATGTATGTTTGTATATAAAATTAAAAAATTGACAATTTTCTTTAAACTTTAGTGTAAAACGGAGTGTCTCAACACTCTTTTCTCTAATTTTCAGGTAATTCGTCGGATATTTTCACTGGAGTACTTTTCAATACGTACTCTCCTCCGCCCGGGTTTTGTTTTGACGTTCTCTGTGACGATGAACCCATCATAGATGACCCCAACTCTCCTATTTACAACGTTGATGACAAAGTGAGTCACTATTTTAGTAGCTTAGTGACTGTTTTCTCTGTTTTTTTTAAAAGGGTTCATAAAAGCAGGAACTTCAAAAGTTTTGTATTTGACTGTGTTTTTTTTTCTTTTGAGTACTTGGACGTACAAAGGAGGTGCAGGTTCGAATCCTGTTACATATTTTTTTTTTAATATAAATGTTTAGTATGGTAACGGTACAGTAACGGAGAAACTGGTCACTTATTAGATTTATATATATATATATATAATTTATATAGCTTACCTAATTGAATCGGTGAGTGCAGAAACAACGTAAGTCACAAAAAATGCAAAAATTCGTAATCGATTTAAAATAGTGTAGAAAGGCAAGATGCGTGTTGTTTTTCTCCCTCCTGCAAAATTTGAAAATCCTGACTTACGCTGTTTCTGCACTCATCGATGCAATTATTATTGAGCGGAAAGGTTGTGGGTTCGATTCCCACTTGTATGAATATATTTAATTTTTTTTATTTCCTTCATTACGCCAGACGTGTCTTGAGGCACAAGAATGCGACTAAAACTGCGTGTAAACGCGACAGATTGTGGGTTCGATTCTCACTCCAGGAAGTTTAAATGCTTAGTATTTTCATTTCCTGAGTTTGGTAACAAGGCAAAGCGCGGCGTTGAGTTCCGCCACTCAGCACGTAATGCCTCAAATCGGTGGAAAGTGGGGAACGGAAATTTGAAAGAGCACGGAGTGTCTTAACACTAAGTTCTCAGGAACCCTCTGCCTAACTTACTATATCCGGGATACAGCGTGAAGATGAAAAAAAAATATTGAGAATTATCCTTTTTTATTGTAGTCCGTTTAAAATAAAAAAATGCTTGCCATAAAAATCATGCATTTTTGACTAGTATATATATTACCTATTTTTTTAAAACAACGCCATCTATTGACAAAAAGAAGTAAAATTGTTTTTTTTGTTTAAACAAAGGTGACAAAATTTGTCGAAATTTGCCAAAATATGTCTAATTCATATAAAACTAATAATATATTGGTGACAATGGGAGAAGATTTTCAATATCAGGACGCTGAAATGTGGTTCTTGAATTTGGATAAATTAATAAAGTGAGTTGAACGGTCGTGGG
Source organism: Philaethria dido (assembly GCA_033558755.1). Lineage (NCBI taxonomy): Eukaryota > Metazoa > Arthropoda > Insecta > Lepidoptera > Nymphalidae > Philaethria > Philaethria dido. The sequence goes on from JAKGSA010000764.1 coordinate 68,087, forward strand.
TTCGACTTCGTTTGGGGCAATTTCTTTAATGGGTTATCTTTTTTATGACTTTTTTTGGGAAACTTTAGAATTGATTTCGGGGTTTGAAGATATAATTTATTATATGCATGAGTATGTGCATATGCATGCTTAGTAATGCATGTTAGGTAGTTTCTATTTTTCTAAGAAGAATCAATGGAACAGTATTGTTATAAGTTCTCAATTAATAGTATACACATGCGATAGAACAGACAAACACACGATAAAAATATATGCACATACAATAACACACACACGCACGAACACACACACGCACACATACATATACAATCATTCACAATGATATGAAAAATAACGTAGGTTCACTTCCCTAAAATGTAATTAAAAACAAAAACTTATAGTTTTCAAAATCTGAATTTATGACATACACAATATAAATTTCGTCACCTAACTTAATAAAGTCAAAACAAAACAATTTATTCAACTCAAACAATTTTACTCAAAACAAACAATTCAAACAAAAACAACATTTTGCAATAGGTAACGTCGTTTATCTTCAAAACCTTTGAAATGTCTGCCGCGTATAGAACTAAAAACATTTTGGTGACGATGGGCGATGACTTTAACTACCAGGACGCTGGTATGTGGTTCAAAAATTTGGACAAATTAATAAAGTAAGTTAAATTGTTTGAAATTTTGCATGCATCGGGAATCGAACCTGTTACTGTGTGTGTTTTGGTGTGTATTGACAATTTGTTCTAATATTTTTTGTTATGAAAAGCGTTATGCGGCGTTAAGTTCCGCCATTTAAAGCGGAGTATTTTAATTAAATGTTAATAATGTTATTGAAGTTGTCAGCGTATTATAATTTATGTGAGATATACGTTATATAGAGATTTTTTTTTATTTGTCATATGTTAAGATTTTATAATAAAATATTTTTATTGAATCTAAATATTATATAATTAAAAAAATTAGAAACTAAAGTAATAATTAAATAAAATAAGAATTTTAATAGTTATATATATACACTTCAAATTATAAAAAAAAGAACAAAAATAATTCTAAATGTTTTCTATTATATTATATAAGTAATAAATAAAAGTATAAATCAAAATAAAGTTATTGAATTCTATTAAAATTACTAAATTGTTAAAAAATACGTTATTAATCGACAAAAACAACACAACTTAAAAAAACAAACAAACAAACTTAAAACAATACCAACAAAAACAAACAAACAAAACAATTCAACTCAAAATTAAACATTAAACAAAAATAGATGGCGTTGTTAAAAAAAAATAGGAAAACGTATGCAAATCTTTTTTTTTTATTAGGTAAACAATTTTATTACGTATATTACCAACCAAGGTAAATATTACCGCAGTAATAATACTATTATTACCATGGGAGGCGATTTTACCTACCAGGACGCTACGATGTGGTACAAAAACCTAGATAAGTTGATTGAGTGAGTATGAGATTGTTGTTTTTGAGCGAAAAGTCCCGGGTTCGAATCCTTTGATGTTTTTTAATGATTTTGTAATAATGTTATTATTAATAATATATTTTTTTGATTTATGTTATAGTATTTAATTTTTTATTTTTGGAATTTTATTTTTGGTTGTTGTGTTATATTTTGGTGTAAATTTTTTATACAGCTTGATGTTTTTAAGGCATGTTTTTGTTTGAAAAAAAATTAAAATGCATATGAATGGGCATGAAAAAGCACGAATTTTAATAGTTTAAAATCCCGCTCCGTAAATTTAAATCATAGACTAAATATATGACAGATAGTGTTCGATCACTACGTTATTTCTGATTATGGAGAATAAATTTCAAAATATACAATAAGTTTTAAAAATAAAAAAAAGAAGGTAAATTAAGTCAATTATTTTTTTTTAAACATTGTGGCTCAGCTTAAATGAGATTAACTAAAAATAATATATACGGATTCGAATTCCGTGAACAGAAAAGATGGAGACTTGATATCTACGAAGTGAAATTTAAAAAAATTAAATAAAAAAATCAATAATTATTTTATAAATAATATATAAATTAAATCACTCAGCACACAATGCCTCAGTCCGGCAGAAAGTGGGGAACGGAAATGTTGAAATGGAACGGAGTGTCTTAACACTATGGTTCTCAGGTTCCCTCTGCCTACCCTGCTATTTGCGGGATACAGCGTGAAGCTAAAAAAAGAAAAAAAATAACGCCTGTCGTGGCGCAGAAGCACAAGCTTATGACTGTAAACGCGACAGGTTGTGGGTTCGAGTCCCACTCCAGATAATGTAAAAGTTTAATATTTTCATTGGGTTTGGTAACAAGAAAAAGCGCGGCGTTGAGTTCCGCCACTCAGCACGCAATGCCTCAATTCGGCTGAAAGTGGGGAACGGAGTGTCTTAACACTAGGTTCTCAAGTTCCCTTTGCCTACCCTGCTATATGCGGGACTCAGCGTAAAGCCAAAAAAAAAATCAATAACTTTAATTACATATTTAATTTTTAAATGAAAATTTAATGTTCAAAATGAATATAAATGTAAATTTAATCATTTAATATAATTTTAAATGAAAAATTAAAATTTTAGATACACAAACATGAAAGCAGCCAAAGACGGTCTCAATATAAAATTATTTTACTCAACACCTCAATGTTACTTGAAGGCAGTAAAGGATTCTAAGTAAGTATTTATTTTAAATATTTTTCTTGTAAAAATATGATAATTGTGCGAATTTTAAGAAATCCCATCAGTGGCGAGGGGTGAAAATGTTAGTTAGCCAAGCCGGAAAATTTAGAGAAGCCGATGTATATTTAGGGAAGCCGGTATATATATTTAATTTTTTTTTTTTTTTGCAAACTTTATTACAATTCGAGCTCCATATTTTCCTGGGAACCATTTCTTTTTAGGTCTCATACTTGTACTTTGAAAAGTTACTCATGATTTTTATCAAAAAGAAATAGAAAATCTCACCTTAATATTCATATAAATTTTAGTTTTTTTTATATTTATTTTGCTTATTTGTTTTTTACTAAGTATGCTAACATATTTCTTTCTTAAATACATGGTGTTCCAATATAATTAAATAATAATTATTGTTTTTTTTTATTTGTATGTTAATATATTTCTTTCTCACATACATGTTGCTCATATAAATAATTTTTATTTTAATTACCAACATATTTTTTTCATGATGATGATGATGATGATGACATGATATCCAAATATTAATTTAAGCAATAAATATATATTTCTTTTGAAATTTTCAATTGTTCATCACACATTTAGGAATTTTTAGATTTTCTAAGTTTGTTTGTTGATAAATATATTTTTTTATTACTTTTCGTTTTCACTCAGTAGCCATCATACTCCTTTCTCACATACATGGTGTTCATACAAACATAATTATAATTTTTTAAAATTTATTTTATTGTTTTTAATTGTATATAAAGGTATATTATACCATTTTTTGTCTAAATTGTGTATATATATTTAATGTTTATAAATACTAGTGTCCCCGTTGACGCGTTAACAACGCGTTATCTTTAGTAATGTACTCGTATGTATATGTCACTTTATATAAACATTTATGTCAAACGATGGTGTGTGTGTGTGTGTGTAACATTTACTTTATTAATTTAATATACTTTTTATGCATTATTTAAAAAAAAAAAATATTTTGCACTCCTTCTCTATATAAACTATAAGTGTGCCAAGTTTCATTCTCCTTCGTCCGCGTAAGTTTGTTTAAAAGGGGTACAAAGTTTTTGCTTCACGTACATAAATACAATATTTTTTTTAATTTTTTTTTGTTATTAGTTTTTTACTAAGTATGTTAAGATATTTCTTTCTTTTATACATGGTGTTTTTAAGTATAATTAAATAATCAATGTTTTTTTTTTATTAAATTTATTTTTTAGTTTTTACACTTTTCTAGTATTCTCCTACATACATGGTGTTCACTTTTTTTTTGTTTTTTTTTTTTTTAAATTCAGTCCGTCTCTCCCAACAAAGCAAGACGATTTCTTCCCCTACGCAAGTGACCCCACTGCGTACTGGACTGGGTACTTCACTTCAAGACCGACCACAAAGTATTTTGAGAGAGAAGCTAATAGATACTTGCAGGTTAGTCTCTATCGACAGAAGTAAGGTGTTATAAGTTTGATGTTAATGTGTGTTTGTCTGTCTATGGTGTAGTAGCTCTAAAACGGATGGACCAATTTTGATGTGGGTTTGTTTATTTGAAAGCCAGTTTTCTTGCGGTGGTTGTTAGCTATGTTCGGTTAAAATTGGTCCAGTAGTTTGAAGAGTGTCACCTTTTTTTTTAATAACGTAAGGCAATTTTGGTATTATTTTTTTTTTTTAATTACGCATGATTATGACGTAGAGTTGTTTTTTATTAAATGATATATTCATATATTTTAATATTTGGAAAAAAAGTTCTTTGTAAGAATTAGGTCCTCAATATTTTGGTTGAAAATCCATAATTATTAAATTTATTTTTAAATGTATGATGGTTATAAACGCAGTAGGATTCGAACCCACACCTCTTTTGATTTAACAATAAGAACGTAGTAAAAAGCGTTGAATCTGGGTAGTCAAAAAGAACCTAGTGTCTAATCACTCCGTTCTTCTTTCTGCCTGTTCGCGGATCTCAACGCCGCGTATGGTGAATAATACTCGAATATTTTTCAGATGGCCAAAAATCTGCAAGTCCTAGCGAACCTTCCAGAACATAATAAGTTTGTTTTGGATGAGCTTAGAAGCGCTATGGGTAAGAATTTTTTTTTTTAATATTCAAAACTTTTATATAAATATGTGTTCATATTAAAAAAAAAGCAAGAGGTATCAAGGGTCACACGGATGGTACTAAGTTTCCAAACGAAAATAACTGGCTTGCTTTATATGAGAGAGAAAGTGAGAGAGAGAGACTCGCACACGGGCACGCGGCAACTATAGCAAAAAGTGTCGTTACAACTTTTGGTCTTAACGCGTGTATAAAACTTCGTTTCAAAATTAGATTATCGTTCTCCAGCATTGAGTCGCGTCACTTAATGAGCTAGGAGTGTCTTAACACCAGATTAAATAACTAAATAAAATAAGAAACTAAAAACACCTGTCGTGTCTTGAGGCACAAGGGTAAACGCTACAGGTTGTGGGTTCAATTCCCACTCCAGGAAAGGCAATATTTCATTTCCTTTGTTTGGTGAAAAGTCAAAGCGCGGCGTTGAGTTCCGCCACTCAGCACGCAATACCTCAATTCGGCGGAAAGTGAGGAACGGAGTGTCTTAACACGTCGATTTCCTCTGCCTACCCTGCTATATGCGGGATACAGCGTGAAGATATGTATGTATGTATGAAGCTAAAAAAATAAACCCCCGAAACATGGCGTCTTAAATAGCGGAACTCAACGCCGCAAAGAGCCCTCCCCAAACCTCCCCCCAATATATTCGAACTCGCACTCGCAGGCGTGATGCAGCACCACGACGCCATCACTGGCACCGAGAAGCAACACGTCGCTAACGACTACGTGAGGCTCCTTGACCGCGCACTGGAGGACTCGCTGCTGGTCGCGAGACAGGCCTTCAAGTTAGTAGATTGTTGTTAGTGAATGTACTGACAGAACTGACGGGACTGACAAAACTTACTATACCAATATAATAATAAGTCTATAAATATGAATACTCTTTACAAGATAGGCCTTCAATTTAGTGGACTGTTGTTGTATGTTTGACTGACAGGACTGACAAAACTGACAGTATTAACGATACTAAGAGAATTGACATCCATATGAAGATTAGTGGTTGGTGGTGAGACAGACGTTTAAGTTAGTGGAGTGTTGTTAGTGAGAATACTAAAAGGACTGACGGGACTGACAATCTGTATATATGAAAAGACTTTGCTGGTCGCGTGACAGGCATTTAAGTTAGTCGAGTGTTGTTATATGACTGATAAGACTGACAGGACTGACGATACTGAAAGAATTAACATTGTATGAAGATTCCTTGTTGGTGGCGCAACTGGCGTTCAATTTAATGTTGTTTTATGTGTGACTGACAGAACTGACAAAACGGATAGGATTGACAATGCTAAAGGAACTGACATTTGTACATACTTATATAGACTCTTTACTAGTCGCTAGAAAGGAGTTCAAGTTAGTGGAGTGCTGTAAGCGAAAGTACAGACGGGACTGACAACGTGGACGGGACTGACGAAACTTACTATACTGACATATATAGATATGAATAATCCTTGCAAAACAGACTTTTAAGTTAGTGAAGTGTTGTATGACTGACGGGGCTGACTTAACTGACAGACCTGACATCTATACATGTAAAGAGTCTTTGCTAGTTGTTTGATAGGCGTTCAAGTTAGTCGATTGTTGTTGTATGACTGATAGGACTGACAAAACTGACAGGACTGACGATAGTAAAAGGACTAACATCTTTATATTTAAATACTCATTGCTAGTTGCGAGACAGATTTTCAAGTTAGTGGAGTGTTGTTGTATGTGTGACTGACAGAACTGACAGGGCTGACAACACTAAGAGAATAAACATCTATATGAGGATTCCTCCTTGAATGTAAGACTGCTGTTCAAGTTAATTGAGTGTTGTTAGTGAAAGTACTGACAAGACTGACATTTATATAAGTTAGTCGTTTTTTTTGCTAGTTAAAACTGACAATACTACTGACAGAACTGACATCAATATATAAGTGACTGACGGACAACGCACAGACTATTTGCATTAATATTATTTTTTTTTAATTTAAAACGCCTGTCGTGTGTTGAGATACAAGCATGCGACTGTAAACGCGACAGGTTGTGGGTTCGATTCCCGCTCCAGGAAACGGAATTTTTCATTTCCTGGGTTTGGTAATAAGGCAAAGCGCGGCGTTGAGTTACGCCACTCAGCACGCAATGCCTCGATTCGGCTGAAAGTGGGGAACGGAGTGTCTTAACACTAGGTTCCCTCTGCCTACCCTGCTATATGCGGGATACAGCGTGAAGCTATGTATGTATGAATGTAATAATTATTGAATATTTTCACAGTAAACTACAAGAGAACGGTCAACAACCGGCGTTGTTCAGTTACGACAGATGTCACTTGAACGAGTCGAGTTGCGTCACCAGTGAGGATAGTGACCAGTTTGTGGTTAGTGACCCATCTCTCTAATTTTTCGATTTCCTTATTTCTTTGCTTGTATGTGTCTAACTGTAAATTGTTTTGCATTTCTACGTTCTAGTATAATATAGATAAGTCGCAGCGTTAAGTTACGAAATACTACACGCAATGTCTTAATATCTTGCGGATAGTGCAGAACAGAGTGTCTAGACACTAGGTTCTTTCAAATGACTTTAATGTGCGAAAGAAAGTGTGTACTAGTTTTTCAATTATCTAGTGATAATATTTAGTCCTATTGACTTTATATTGTTCTATTGAAGTGATTTTGCAAATCATATCCCGCACAGGGTAGGCAGAGAGAACCAGAGAACCAAGTGTTAAGACACTCCGTTCTCTTTCAACAATTCCGTTGCCCACTTTCCGCCAAATTGAGGCATTGCGTGTTGAGTGGCGGAACTCAACGTCGCGCTTTGCCTTGTTACCAAACCCAAGATATGAAAATACTAAATTTTACATTTCCTGGAATGGGAATCGAACCCACAACCTGTCGCGTTTACAGTCGCACGCTTGTGTCTCAAGACACGACAGGCGCCATTATATGTATGTTTTCTTTTATAACAGGTAACTATATACAATCCCGTGGGTTGGAATGTGATGGAGCCGATAAAGATACCCGTCAAGGAAGGCTCTTATGAAGTTTATGCACCAAATGGTAAGGGAAACTGCTTTTTATCAGTTTTTACATATATTTATTTAGTTTTATGTGTATTTATGTAAGAAAATTTTAATTTTGACCTAATTTTGACAGTTTGAAAATTTGCACATGTGTCCGGATACGATGATACTTGTATTGTGAAAATTTTACTTTTTCAAAAATCCTAAAAAAGGTGCAGGTTGGAATCCCGCTGCGTTTAATTTATAAAAAATGATCTATATCCGGCATTTCGATGTAGCTGGATATAGAAGGCATGGTTTAGTGGTCAGAGCGCTTGGACGGGAGACGAGAGGCGCAGGTTCGAGTCCCGCTGCATTCAAAATTTTTATACGTTTTCTAAAAATATTATTATAATTAATTATTTGTCTCAAAGCAATACAAAATTAAAGACAATTTTTTTTTATTACCAGGTGATAAGATACAAACACAATTATTGACTATTCCTGAACCGGTAATAAAAATTCCGTCGAGAAAGTCTAAAGCGACTCACGAAATAGTGTTCATAGCGAAACTACACCCACTTAGTATTAAATCATTCTATATTAAAAAAATAAATAAAAAAACAAAAAGGAACACCCAAAGTGATTACCACGGTAATCTCAATGATTACCACGGTAATGTGAATGATTACTGGCGGAATATTCACAAACAGGCGGACTTAGACATACGTAATATCGAAGAACAGACGGTAATCGAAAAAATTCCCTACCCCGTGATTACCGGGGAATATGAAACATTGAACTTGGACAAAAATGATATTAATATGTTGAAAGATAGATATGAGTTACCGGAAAATGTGGACGAATTGAGGAATTTTATGGGTAACCATGGCAACCAGGGGAAGGGGAACAGGTATTTGGGTAAAAATGAATATTACCCGAGTCTAAATGAGGAGGAAATGAGAATGCTGTCTGATGAGCCGCGGGTTGTTGAGAGACCGGGAGAGTTCTATCTGGAGAATGAGGTGAGTAGAGAGATTTCTAGACATTTTTTTTATTGTTATCTTCACTCTGTATCCCGCATATAGCAGGCTAGGCAGAGAGAACCTAGTGTTAACGCACTCCGTTCTATTAACATTTCTGTTCCCACTTTCCGCTGAATTGATACATTGCATGCTGAGTGGCGGAACTCAACGCCGCAATCTGCCTTGTTACCAGAGCAAGGAAATTAAGATACTAAATATTATTTAATATGTGGAAATGGTCTCTCAAGTGGGAATCGAAACCACAACCTGTCGTCTCTCTTCTATTTTTTTTATTTATAGAAATAAGTTTGACGTCATTCATTTTATCACACAATGACTTTAAATGAGGTATAAAATATATAGCGAGCGCCTGTCGTGTGTTGAGGCACAAGCGTACGACTGTGAACGCGACAGGTTGTGGGTTCGATTCCCACTCCAGGAAATGGAATTTTTCATTTCCTGGGTTTATAACTGTCTTACTAAGTATCTCTTTGTTGCGGATTTAGTCAGCAAAACTGACTTCGCATATTCTCCAGAGCGGTCGCAGCCTTCATCTCTTTCATTCTTCTTAGGTATTCCACCTCATTCACTTGTTCTAACATCTTTCTATATAAAATTATCTTACAATCCGTTCTTTCTTCATCTGTTTCAAACACCAGAATCTTACTTTTCATCACATTCTGGTTTAGACCATTATTTTCACATCCATCTTTTACATTGGTGTCAAACTGATGATGCATTCTGATAAGCACTGTATCATTTGTGTACAGCAGGCAATTGACGTTCGAATCACCTGCTTTCATACCTATGTTTTTGGTTTATGGCCAAAGATTTTTAGATGATCAGGCGGAGAGAAAAGGTCTGATCTATACCCTACTTCCAGGTATAAAACTTCCTTTCCCACAAATGCCTCTCGGATCTCTTCTGCATTTTAGCAGGGTAGGCAGAGGGAACCTGAGAACCTAGTGTTAAGACAATCCGTTCCCCACTTTCCGCCAGATTGAGACATTGCGTGTTGAGTAGCGGAACTCAACGCCGCGCTTTGCCTTGTCACCAAACCCAGAAAATGAAAATACTGCATTTCCTGGAGTTTTTTTATATAAATTAATATACATTTGACATTATCTCCAGTATCTAAAGCTACGTATAGACAACACGTCTGGTGGCGTGACGCATCTCCTGCTCCCCGACCGCACCATCAACTTGCAAGTACAGTTCCACTACTGGACCGGGTTCACGGGAGACAACCGGGAACCCGCCACGCGCTCCTCGGGAGCGTACATATTCAGACCTAAGACGAACGAACCCTACCCCATAGATTACACCAGCACGGAGAGTGTCCGCGGAGACGTCGTGCAACAAATGCGATGTGGAACGGAGAAAAACGCCTTCAGCTCTCTGTCTCTCTACACGGGATTGAATTATATCGAGCATGATTTTGTGATAGGTCCTCTGAACATAGCCGACGGGGAGGGCAAGGAGTACGTCGTCAGATACTCCACGAACATCTTTAATAATGGCGTCTTTTTCACGGATTCGAACGGGCGACAGTTCGTGAGAAGGAAGCTGAACTCGCGAGTACAATGCTACCATCGAGGAACTTAAGATCGCGAGGAACTATTATCCGATAGTGAACGAGATATACATAGAAAGGATGAGTATCAGCGCGTGGGCGTGTTGCCGGACCGCGCGGAGGGCACGGCACCGCGCTGGCAGAGGGGCGCGCTCGAGCTGATGCTGCATCGCCGCCTCCTGCACGACGACGCGCCTTCCGGGGTCGCCGAGGCGCGAGACCAGCGTCGTCAGAGGGACGCATAAACTCCTCAACATACAGCCCAGCCGAGCGACCTGCTTTGAGAAAGAAGCTGGTCATACAGACTCATCTGTCTCCGATCGTGTTCGTGTCGGACGCTTGGGGGGGAAACTCACTCCCTCCCGGAGTGGCTCAAAAACTGAACAACTGCTTCAGGGAATGAAGGGAGGCGCTGCCCGCAGGAGTGCATCTGCTGGCCCTCGAGCCTCTGGGACCGGGCTCTCTGCTTCTGCGCGTTGAGAACTATTTGGGGAGATCCGGAAAACTGAATTCACGGTTTTACTCGACTTGGGGGCTGGTTTAATTATTTGACAATTACATCCATTAGAGAGGACTAGTTTGGCGGCGAATAGATGGTTGCACGATATTGACAAATGGCGTTGGAGTACGACAACCAGTTACTGCTGGTTTCGATAACAATATCAGCAGGGAGGAAGGCAGACACTAGGAGAGTGGAGGAGAGTGTCGATATTATATGCAAGAGGAAGGCCTGAAGATCAAGTTGAAAGCGAACTCGAAATAGAACGTTGATTTGTGGCCCCCGAACTATTTACAAAAATATAGTAGCGATACCTGACGTGATAGCCATTTGTATCAGCAAAATATTATGGATATATGAGCTTTGTATAGTGTATTGAGGGTTTTTACATTCCAGTATATATTGGAATTACCTGTTGTTTGTAAGGCATAAAGTCAATAATTGTTTTTTTTTTTTTTTTTTGTGTGCTCTGGGCAGACCAGGCTTGAGCAGAAGGGACACTGATGGTAGTGATTTTTTTAACCTCTTATGCTCGCGGGTGCATCTACCCAGCTTTTCAGTGTTTGTGAGTGAATTACCTGCAACCTAAGAGGATACTGTTGGAGGTTTCAGTATGAAATGAGTCACTGTCAGGAACTTACTGCATTTTGGGGAAAGGATTGGGTGGGAAAGGGGAAAAATCTGGCTTACATGCCATCGAACCGGAACACATCATAAGATATTTGGCAGTTCGTCTTTGACATGATAGTGGTCGCAGGACCAGTCGGAGGACGAACCTCCTACCACCTAACAAAACAATTGTTTTAAGTAAAGTTTGAAGCAAAAAAAATTAGTTCATTTCTGTTCAATGAACACTTCAAATGACTGGTGAATCACGTATCTGACAAGTGGTTTTTTGAGTTATTCGTAATTTTCAAATACTTTTTTGGTAGAGATTTTATTTAAACTCTGTAGTTTCTATTGTTTTATCACTTGAAATAATGTATTTTTAAGTCGTTATTTATAAATATAACATAAATAATAAACATTTCGGACACAAGGACACTTTTTGTTAGCTTTTTCTAGATTATTATTAACTTATAAAATTCAAAAAGTGTAAAAACACTCATTACACACATTCACATAATAAAAAAATATTTTTTTGAAAATATATAAAAATTACCATAGCGGGAATCGAACCCGCTCCTCTTTCTTCCTGCCCTTGCACTCAATTTAATCTTAATTAAAACAAAATCAAGTATTTTTAATTATATTATTAAATTCACAAAATGGCAAATGGAACTGTTAAAAGAGAACGTAGTGTCTTGACACTAGGTTCTCAGGTTCCCTCTGCCTACCCTGCTATATGCGGGATACAGCGTGAAGTTGAAAAAAACCTAAATTCGTGGTCTTAAACAAAAATGAAGCTTGTAAGTGCATGTAGTACAATCATAAAGTACCTCTCACTTGTCACTAATAGATTTGAACCGGCTCCTGTCGACGTCGTCCTCCCACCCTGAACACTAACACTTTTTTTTTTCTATTTCACGCTGTAACCCGCATATAGCAGGGTAGGCAGAGTGAACCTAACATAGTGTTAAGACACTCCGTTCCCCACTTTCCGCTGAATTGAGGCATTGCGTGCTGAGTGGCGGAACTCAACGCCGCGCCTTGCCTTGTTACCAAACCTAACCTCATACTTTCATTATTAACTAAATAAAACGCAGTTTTTTAATACAATTCATTTTTAATAAACACAAATATGTACAATATTTTTTTTATAATAAATATTCCTTTTTTTTTTTTTATTAAAACTATTTGTATGTATGAAGTTGATGTAATTTTGTATTTTCTATTCTATATATAAATCAAGCTTTATCTGTTTACTGGATGAACCGAATTTGATGATACTCTTTTTATATGATAGCTATCAGTGGCGAGGGTTGAAAATTTTAGTTAGGCAAGCCAGTAAATTAAGGGAAGCCGATGTATATTTAGAGAAGCCGATGTATATTTAGAGAAGCCGAAGTATATTTATGGAAGCCGGTGTATATTTAGGGAAACCGATATATATTTAGGGAAACCGATATATATTTAGGGAAACCGATATATATTTAGAGTAGCCGATGTATGTTTAGAGAAGCCGAAGTATATTTATGGAAGCCGGTGTGTATTTAGGGAAGCCGATATATATATTTAGGGAAGCCGATGCATATTGAGAGAAGCCGATGTATGTTTAGAGAAGCCGATGTATATTTATGGAAGCCGGTGTGAATTTAGGGAAGCCGATATATATTTAGTGAAGCCGGTAATTTTTAGACAAGCCGGTATATTTAGAGAAGCCTGTACATATATTTAATGTGAAGGTATTTAGTAATTTCACTATCGAATTTTGGCGATGATCA
>JAKGSA010000764.1:81437-156765 GCA_033558755.1 Philaethria dido
TATTTAGAGAAGCCGATGTATATATAGGGAAGCCGGTATATATATTTAGGGAAGCCGGTATATATATTTAGGGAAGCCGATGTATATTTAGAGAAGCCGATGTATGTTTAGAGAAGCCAATGTATATTTAGAGAAGCCGATGTATGTTTAGAGAAGCCAATGTATATTTATGGAGGCCGGTGTGTATTTAGGGAAGCGGATATATATTTAGTGAAGCCGGTAATTTTTAGACAAGCCGGTATATTTAGAGAAGCCTGTACATATATTTAATGTGAAGGTATTTAGTAATTTCACTATCGAATTTTGGCGATGATCATTTTTTTAGGTCTATAAGATGTAAGAACATGTTTTTTTGCAATTTAATGCCCAATATTTTACTGGCGACCTTGTTTTTAGCTCTCGTACTTGTACTTTGAAAAGTTACGCAAGCCGGTGGGAATCGAGTTGTATGGACACCTCGCCATTGATAGCTAGTGCTTCTAACGTGGTCCCATTTAAATTTAGTTAAAATCAGACCGAATTAATTATTTTTAAAACATTTTATTTGATGTCAGATTTCTTTTTTTTTTTAATTTCTTTATATATAGTCTGTGGGTGTCAGTGGTGTCAGTGACGTCACTGTCAGTCTCGTGTCCTCAGTCCCCACACTGAGGTGCGTCTCGCGCCGACTGTGGGCCGAGCGATGGCGCTGAAACAAAATTTAAACCACATTATTACGAATCCAATCTCCAAAGGTTGACTAGGAATATATTGCTTGAAGCGATATGAACGCACTCTGTCATACGATATTACTGAATGTAGATATGTTAGATGTGCGCTGTACTATTTGTACACTCTCTATAATGCAATATATATATATATATATATATATATATATCGATATATATATATATACTATTTTTTTTTTATATATATATATATCATATATATATATATATATCATACTCCAGTATATATATCATATATATAATAATTTTTATAACGCCTGTCGTGGCGCAGAGGCACAAGCGTGCGACTATAAACACGACAGGTTGTGGATTCGATTCTCGCTCCAGGAAATGGAATAATGTTTAGTATTTTCATTTCCTCGTTCTGGTAACAAGGCGAAGCGCGGCGTTGAGTTTCGCCACTCAACACGCAATACCTTAATTCAGCGGAAAGTGGGGAATAGAACGGAGTGTCTTAACACTAGGTTCACAGGTTGCCTCTGCCGACCCTGCTATGTGCTGGATACAGAGTGAAGTTAAAGAATTTTTTTTTTATTTATTTTTTTAAAAGTCTGTCTCTCCTCTCACCTGAACATAAAATGATTGAGTTGTATCGCCGGGAGCGCCTTGCGCAGTGCGCTCAGCGACGCGCTCTGCAGCATGCCCCACACCTCCACGTACTGCAACGACGGCATCACCGACAACTTGCTACAAGTTCAAAAAACACAGTTTAAATTTAATAAAAACCGTTGGAATCTACAAAAAGACAGCTTTATTTGAAAATAGATCGTTGGAATCTATGCCAGCTTAAACTTTTATAAATTAAACTTAATTAAAAAAGTTCGAATGTATAAATAGACAGTTTAAATTTAATAAAAAAGGTTGAACTTTGAAAAGACTGTTTAATTATACAAAAAATTATTCAAATATTTAAAAAAAATTTAAAGCCAGTCGTGTCTTGGTGCAGGGAATGAAAATATTAAAAGAGAACGTAGTGTCTTAGCATTATGTTATTTTTATCTTCACGCTGTATCCCACACACATCAGTATAAGCAGAGAGCACCTGAGAACCATAGTGTTAAGACACTCCGTTCTCTTTCAACAATACCGTTCCCCACTTTCCGCCAGTTTGAGGCATTGCGTGCTAAGTGGCGGAACTCAACGCCGCGCATTGCCTTGTTACCAAACCCAGGAAATGAAAATACTAAACTTTTACATTTGAAAAGGGAATCGAACCCAAAACCTGTCGTTTACAATCGCACGCTTGTGTTGAAAGAAGTAAAAACGCCTTGCTAATTGTCGCTAACCTAGTAATTAAATTTTTAGAACCTAGTGTTAAGACACTCCGTTCTCTTTCCACAATTAACGCCTGTCGTGTCGAGGCGCAGAGGCACAAGCGTGCGACTGTAAATGCTACAGGTTGTGGGTTCGATTCCCACTCCAGGAAATGTAAAATTTAGTATTTTCATTTCTTGGGTTTGGTAACAAGGCAAAGCGCGGCGTTGAGTTCCGCCGCTCAACATGCAATGCCTCAATTTGGCGGAAAGTGGGGAACGGAATAAATAAAAAAAAAAACAAAAGGCACAGGTAATTCATTTCAAAATAAAAAAAAAATCGCACGCTTGTGCCTCAAGACACGACAGGCGTTAAATCTACAAATATATACTTACGCAAGTGCATGAGGAGGTAACAAGTAACACCGGCTCAAGGCGAGGTGTTCCAGTCTGCGCAGAGAGCAGAGAGAGCGGAGAGCTGGACCACTGAGGAGAGCGCAGTCGGAGGCATCTAGCTCTAAGAGACGAGGACAGCGCGTGCAGAGACTCGCTAGTACTGGGGAAGGCAGATAGGTTGCTAAGGCGGCCTTTTAAGTACGTTATGGATGCGAAGGATTTTTGGTTTGGGTTTTTGTTTGAGTGTTATATATTTCAGGTTTGAATAATTTGTTGTTCTAATATTATATAATGGTATTTATTTGGTTTTTTGTTAAAAGTACGTTATGGATGCGAAGGATTTTTTTAGCGATTTAGACTTTATATTTGAATGATATGTTCTGTTAATATTTTGTATTGGTTATCTGAGTTTTAGGTATTCGACGTTATGGATGCGTTTACATTATTTTTTGATTTTTTAAGTGTTTCACTTAGGATAAGAAATTATTGAATCCAATAATTTGAATAATGGGTATTGTGAGTTTTCAGTCATTCAAACATTCATAAGCATGGGGGGAGATTTTTTTTAAATATTTCGTTAGTTACATACTCATAATGCATATGATATTATTGTGTAGCAGGTATTTTTGCCATTCGTACTTTATGGATGCGAAGGTCTTTTTGTTTTTTTTTAATGATATTTTCACACTTAGGATAGAAAAACAGCATCATGGTTTTCCCTTATAACAGAATAGACAGAGAGAATCTAATGTCTGTAGTTGGACACGGAGAACGGATTCTCTACATTCTGCTCAAACTGCTTGTTGATTGGCGGAACTCAACGTCGTGTTTTTTCTTACCAGAACAATGAAATGAAGATTGATTTAAATATAATAATTAGAATAACTGGAAATTGAACCCACAACCATCGCCTTTACTGTCAGACTTGGGTTATTCTATTTTTAACCAGTTACCAGGATATGACGGAATATTACGTCACACATAAGTCTACCAAAATGGGCATGACGACATTTTCCGTCATGGAAATTAATCGTAATATATTGATCGCATTACATTCTATGTTGTTTTTTGTATTTTGTAACAGGTTAATTAAATAAAAATAATAATGTAATAATACAATGTCTTTCAGAGATGATTTTTGTTCCTTTTACTCACATTCATCAGTCAAGGCGCGCGCTCCACTTATGTTCAGCCTTTGTAAGTTTGGGGAGAGTCGCTTCACTAACACTTGTAGTGACTTCTCGGAGAGATTACACCACGATATGTTTAGTGACTGGAGACTGGAATGGACATATTTCAAATTCGTATCATTATATATATCGATATAATTTTTTTATATATATTTTATTATTAATATCATTGTTATCAAATATTCTATAACTTTGACATTTTTTTTAAAATTCAATATATATATTCATTCACGCTGTATCCCGCATATAGTATGGACACTCCGTTCCCCACTTTCCACCGAATTGAGGCATTGCGTGCTGAGTGGCGGAACTCAACGCCGCGCTTTGCATTGTTACAAAACCCAGGAAATGACCCCACCACCTTTCGCGTTACGTTTACGGAACTCCATATTATTATTCCACATCTAGCTTCACAGTTTTTTAACAATATTTTAGCATTAGGGGTTTTTTTTTTGAATATCTTGATTTTGATTTTAATACTTACTTAAAAAAGTTATATGTATGTATTTTTTTTTTTTATTTGAAAAAAGAAGTTAACAATATGCCTTACCCTGTACATCCTTGTAATATAGAAGAAATACCCGCTGGAGTGAGTCCTCGAGCCATTGCCAGGTTTAATGTTTCTAGGCTATCACATTTACCTGAAAATAATAAAAACAACACACAATGATAAACGCCTGTCGTGTCTTGAGAACTGTAAGCGCGACAGGTTGTGGGTTCGATTCCCACTCCACGAAATGAAGTATTTACATTTTCTGGGTTTGGTAACAAGGCAAAGCGCGGCTTTGCGTTCCGCCACTCAGTACGCAATGCCTCAATCTGGCGGAAAGTGGGGAACGGAATTGTTGTAAGAGAACGGAGTGTCTTAACACTAGGCTCTCTAGTTCCCTCTGCCTACCCTGCTATATGCGGGTTATAGCGTGAAGTTACAAAAAAAAATGATAAACAACAAAAAACCCAACTGAACCAATTCTTCAAATTCAGGAAGCAAATACAAATAAAGTAAGCTATAAAAGCTAGTTATGTGTTATATATTTGAAATGTGCTAATTAAGTCCTTTCATTTGACACCCCACACGGTACACATCAACGATTGTTTTGTTTATATTCATGACGTAATTGCCTCTAGAGGGCGCCATACTGAATTAAGAGTGACGTCACATATCTAAGAACACTTCGAGTATCAATACCTATCTAACGTCACCTCAATATGTCTCATCTATATTTTTATCTAACAGCATATCTAAGTAAAAGGTAACTGAAGTAACTGATCTGTTTTTATTTTTTCTATCTTCAAAAATGAGTGAGATATGTCGCGTTAAAGTGCAGCCTCGGTCGCGCTAGTAGCGCTACTGTGTGACGTCACGTGCACACACACACAACCGCCACACGCGCACATACCTATCGCCACGTGACGTCACCAAACGATATCGATTTTGATGAAACAAAAACTATAGTTATTTGCAAGAACAGGCGCATTTAATGCGTTCACTTTTTTAATAAGATTTAGATGTGTTGGTGCGATTCATTATATAAATCGGTCCAGGGGTTTGGAAGATATGAATGAGGTAATAAAGAATATTACAAACATACATGATACGCGCGACAAACATAACGGTCGGGTAAAAAAAATAAAAAAATATCATCAATTACATAAGAAAAAATTGAACCTGCACTCACCAATCAAACACTGACTCAGTTCACACAGAGTAACACTCTCCAGACTCAGTTTCTTAAGCATTGAGCATCGGCTGAGCAACTGGCAGAGAGTGGAGGGAGATATTGAGCACATGCTCAAATCGAGATACTGTAGACGGCAGGGAGTGGGGAGAGTGGAGGGGAGCCACTCGCCTATCTGGGGAGTCGGAATAAAATAAATTATTAAAAACGGTAATAGTATTAATAAAAAAAAAAACAAAAATATTAATAAAAATGAAGAAAAAACTAATATATTGTTAATTAAATGAAAAATAATAACAAATGTATAGTTTAAGTAAATAAATAAAAAAATAAATAAATGTATAAATAATAAATGAATAATAAAGCAAATATATATATATATATATATAGAGCAAATGTATACATAAATATATAAATAAAATAAATTGTTACTGTGTTAGTATATAATTAAATAAATTAAAAAAAACAACATATATAAATAATTTTTAAAAAATCAACTGGATTTGAACTCGTTATTACTAATTCTGGAATGAAATGGAAAAAAAAATCTAAAAAATAAAAAGCACAAAGAAAATCAATGGCAAAATTAAAAAAAAATCCCTCCTTTCTCCCATTCCCTAGCTATTACAAATAACCCCGTAACTAAACGTCGCACTCACCTCGGAGCTGGCCAGCCTCACTATGACAGGTTTCTTGTCGAGTATCTTGCCTAAAGCGTCTTTTGAGAGTGTCTTATTTCCTAACTCCAGTCTCTGCCAGAGAGTTTCATCGCAGGAGAGTCTGTAGAATCTGCAGAGAACGGAGAAGAAAGTGAATGGAGAATATTTATTTTTAATTGTTAATTTTAAAAAATATGGTAGGTGAAGTGGATACATACATAGCTTCACGCTGTATCCAGCATTTAGCAGGGTAAGCAAAGGGAACCGAGTGTTAAGACACTCCGTTCCCCACTTTCCGCCGAATTGAGGCATTGCGTGCTGAGTGGCGGAACTCAAAGCCGCGCTTTGACTTGTTACCAAACCCAGGAAATGATAATAATAAACTTTATTTCCTGGAGTGGGAATCGAACCCACAACCTGTCGCGTTTACAGTCACACACTTGTGCCTCAAGACTCATAAGGCGTTAGATAAAAATTAAAAAAAAAACACATATAGAAAAATCAATACATATTCCTACCCTTCCCACTTTGGCATAATAGCATCAAAATATTAAAAAAAATAACCCCACCCCTGTATTCGAACCCGCACTTATTATTAAATTACCTTTTATTAAGTAAGGCACAATTAGCGAGAGCCCTTTTAGGCAGCCATCGGAGGACTCCCAGAACAAGTTCGTCTGGTAACAGGGAGAAGGAGTCCTCGCTTGAGATCGAAGATATTACATTTATTTGCTCTTGAACACCTGGAATGTGGAGAAAATGGTGGAACTTATGGGTTTTTGTGGGGTGTTTATGAGTTTTTATTAAGAATTTATGAGATTTTGTGGGGAGTTTTGGGGGTTTTGGGGGGGAGTTTAAGAATTTTGGTGTAAATTAATGAGTTTTGTTGAGAATTAATGACATTCTTTCCTTTTTTTTAGGGATATAGAAGGAAATTGTATTTTTTCGGTTTTACGTTTTACATATAGAAAAAGTAATCATTTTAATAAAATTCTTAAACTTTGCATGAGTATGTCACTTTATGTACTTTCTCTCTTTGTTTCCTCTTGAATATGGAGAAAATGGTGGAATTTATGAGATTTTTTGACGAATTTATGAGTTTTTGTTGAAAGTCGATGAGGATTTGTGTGGAGTTAATGAGTTTTATGCGGAGTTTATGAGATTTGCGTGAAGTTTATGAGTTTTGTGTTGAGTTATTGACATTTGTTGGTAATTAATGACTTCCTTTTCTTTTTTTTAGGGATATAGAAGGTAATAGTCATTTTTTTTTCGGTTTAATGTTTTAGTAAAGTTTAAATATTTAAAATAACTAAGTTACATACTGAGAAGATATTATACTTATTTCCTCTTGCATACCTGGAATATGGAGAAAATGGTGGAATTTATGAGATTTTGTGGGAATTTATGAGCCTTTTTGTTTGTTGATTATGAATGAGTTATGAGGAGAATTAATGAGCTTTCAAATTCAAATAAAAAATAGTTATTTACCGTTTTTATTTTTATGTTTAAACAAATCAAGTTATTAATAAACTAGAAAAAGGAGGTAATAATCAATTTTATGCAAAAACAGTATATGCAGTGAGGCTCGGAGAATGCTTTCAGCTTTGGACCCCTTAGCTTGGCTTCCCTTTTTTTTTTTTTTTTTATGGATAACTGATGACAAACGAGCAGAAGGACCACCTGATGGTAAGTGGTTACCTTCGCCCATAGACATCTACAACACCAGAGATGTTATAGATGCGTTGCCAACCTAGAGGATACTGTAAAGGATGGAAGGGAGGGTCAATGTAGTAGTCCGCCATCGGAAATCCACTACATTTTGGGAAAGGATGGGTGGAAAGGGGAAAATCTGGCTTACATGTCATCGAAACCGAACAGCCATCATAAGATATTTTTTTGGCGGTTCGTCTTTGACACGATAGTGGTCGCGAGCCAGACGGAGGACGAACCTCCTCCTACCACCAAACAAAAATAAATATCCCCAATATACATCGGCTTCCCTTAATTCTACCGGCTTGCCTAACTAAAAATTTGCACCCTTCGCCACTGATACATATAAATATATATATATATATATACATACACTCCTCCCTGTTGTCCGTCCGTCTGTATTCACAGGGTGTCCCGCACTCACTGACTGTTGTCCTAGCGGAGTCTCTTCGTTCATTATATAGCGTTTATTAAGGTCTCTGTTCTTGAGAGTGTTTTACCGCAAAATATATACACATATTAAAAAAAAAAAGAAGTGTGCTGAGGCACAAGCGTGAATGTAAACGCGACAGGTTGTGGGTTTTGATACCCACCCAGGAAATGAAAATGTTTCTTAGCATTTTCCTTTCCTGGGTTTGGTAACAAGGCACAGCGCGGCGTTGAGTTCCGCCTCCGCCGCTGAATACGCAATGCCTCAATTCGGCGGAAAGTGGACGTAGTGTCTTAACACTATGTTTCAGGTTCTTCTGCCTACCCTGCTGTGTGCGGGATACACAGCGTGAAGCCAAGAAAAAACAAAAAAATATGATGTATAAAGGAGGTAAGTGGGAGGGTAAGAGAAGGGGAAGCACACCAAATGAAAATTTAGAAGTGGGGTAAAAAGGAAGGTAAAGGGGGGAAAATATATGACGAAGTTAAAAAAATAAAAATGTTCTGTTTGCAAAAAATGAATGGCGTCTCTGCCTCTGTCGTGAGTCTCTGGACTCTTGGAGGGTCCGGGACTGCACAGTTTCTTTGAATTGGGGCTAAAAACCCATGTTTATATTTGGGTGAGCATTCTCTATATCAATGTGTTTACGTTTTAGTGGGATGTTTTGTGCCGAAAAAAAAAAAAATTAATTTTTACAAAAAATCCTTTCTTAGAGTATTTCGAATTACTACGAAAACAGAATGAAATTTTGGGGTGTCATTTAAAAACAACAATAAAAAAGTACAGTTGACGCCTGTCGGGCGCAGAGGCACGAGCAAAAGACTGTAAGCGCGACAGGTTGTAGGTTTGATTCCCACTCCAGGAAATAAAAGTTTAGTATTTTAATGTCCTGGTTTTGTGCGAAGGCAAGTGAGGTGTTGAGTTCCGCCACCAGCACGCACCAATTCGTCGGAAATTGGGAGCGGAGTGTTCAACACTAGGTTCTCTGCCTACCCTGCTATATGCGGATACAGCGTGAAGCCATGTATGTATGTGTATGTATGTAAACTTATGGGTGTGAGTTCATATACATGAGGGGGAATTATTATATTTTAAATTATTTTCACACTCAACAAGTAATGTGGAAAGGAGGTTCCCATCACTAGTTTCTCCGAGTACATGAAGCCGCATTTTTCTTTTATGTGGATAACGGATGGCAAAACGAGCAGAAGAACTCACCTGATGGTAAGTGGTTACCTTTCGTTCATAGACATCTACAACACCCAGAGATAAGAATGTAGATGCGTTGCCGCTGACCTAGAGGATATCACTGATGGAAGGGGAGGCCAATGTAGTAGTTCACATCGGAACCACCTCACATTCTGGGAAAGGATGGGGTGGATAGGGGAAAAACTGGCTACATGCCATCGAACCGGAAAATATCATTTGTCATCATATTTGGCGGTTTGTATTTGACAAGATAGTGTCGCGAGCCAGTCGGAGACGGAACCCCTACCACCTAACAAGCTCCCATACATGTTATTATAATATTAGTTATTATAAAAAAAAAATTATTATCATACCATGTTGGTGTTTTCACAATTGTTCTCACTTCATCTGGATCTAATAAACTAACTCCCATCTCTTGAAGTACCTTCAAAATTCCTTCCAATGATAAAAAAATAAAAATGCATGCTACGAGCAGACATCTTTAAAAATCAATTTTACCCTATCAATTCCTGTTTCTTTATGTTACTTTTTTTCTTTAACTTCACGCTGTATCCCATATAAAGCAGTGTGGTAGGCAGAGGGAACCAGAGAACCTAGTGTTGTGTATACCTTGCTCTTTCTTTCTCAACACCTGCCCCCTTCCGCCGAATTCGCATTCCGCAGCAGAGTGGCGTGGAACTCAACGCCGCGCTTTGCCTTACCAAACCCGGGAAATGAAAATACTATTATAAACTTTACACTTCCTGGAGTGGGAATCGAACCCATAACCTGTCGCGTTTACAGTCGCACGCTTGTGCCTCAAGACACGACAGACGTTAATGTAGTTTCCTTTACTATAATTTTTAATTTTTATAGATTGACCAGTGGTAATTACAACGGATATCATCATTTAGGTTAGGTTTAAAGAATTTCATCTCATAAAAGATTACAATAAATCCACTTACATGAGAACGTTACAGATCATATAAGTCACTTTAACTATAACAACAGTCACCGCATTCTAATAAAATAAAAAATTCTAATATAATTTATTAGAATAAATAAATATAATTTATTGTGAATAAATTAGAATAAATATAATTTATTAGAATTCTAATATAATTTAGTATTCTAATATAATAAAAAAAGGTTGGTTTACACAAACAGGTAAAATGTACAAACATTCAGCAGCTTATAGTAAGTCAGAATGGGGAAACGTACAAAACGTACGTTTTTTTTTTAATTGATAACGACGGCAACGAGCAGAAGGACCACCTGATGGTAAGTGGTTACCTTCGCTCATATAGACATCTACAACACCAGAGATGTTGTAGATGCAAGCTGCTGCCAACCTAGGGGATACTGATGGAAGGGGGACAATGTAGTAGTCCACCATCAGAACCACCACATTTTGGGA
Organism: Philaethria dido; assembly: GCA_033558755.1. Classification (NCBI taxonomy): domain Eukaryota; kingdom Metazoa; phylum Arthropoda; class Insecta; order Lepidoptera; family Nymphalidae; genus Philaethria; species Philaethria dido. The sequence goes on from JAKGSA010000764.1 coordinate 92,088, forward strand.
ACGGATGGGTGGGAAAGGGAAAATCTAGCTTATGATGCCATCGAACCGGAACACATCATAAGATATTTAAAATGTTCATCTTTGACATGATAGTGGTCGGTGAGCCAGACGGAGGACGAACCCACTACCATAGCTAAATGGATTACCTTTTAAGGTACCACATGCAATTATAAGTCCAAGACATACTTTTTTTTACAAAATTAGTTTAAAAATATTATTAAATTACAATCAATGAATAGGAAAGAATACTAAAAAGAAAAAATATTAGTTATTTATGTTGTCTGACATTCTTACGATATCTACGTAGAGAGCTCTCTACGTAGATATCGTATCTACGTCGATATCTTTGTAGAGCTCTTAAAGGATCCAAAATGCTTTTTATTTAAAATTTATATTTATAAATATGTGAAGCAATAACTTTGTATTCCTTTACGAAAATTACGCGGACGATGAGTAGGAAAATCTCAAGCACACTTGTAGTTTATATAGTTTTAAGGAGTGCAGAACGTTAATATTTTTTTTTTAAATGATGTATAAAAGTATATTAAATTAATAAAATAAATGTTACACACACTACCATGGTTTAACATCCATGTTTGTATAAAGTGACATATACATTGTAAAGACAATAACGCGTTGTTAACGCGTCAATGGGGGACGTCTGTTATAAAAGTAAAAATGTTAAGTTGATTGATAAATAACTCATATTTTAATATGCCAAGTATATAAAATAGCATAGTAAATAGATGGTCAAAGATTGTTATTTAGTTAGTAGGTACTTTTTTTTTTTTTTTTAATGGGATACTGATATAAAATGAGTGGCTACCTTGCTCCATGACCATCTACAATAACACCAGAGATGTTCTAGATGCGTTGCCAACTCATAGAGGATACAGATAGAAGGGAGGACAATGTAGTAGTCCGCCATCGGAACTACCAGATTTTGGGGAAAGGATAGGTGGGAAAGAGGAAAGCCTGGCTTTTTTGCTGCCATCGAAATCGGAACACACTTCATAGATATTTGGCGGTTCGTCTTTGACATGATAGTGGTCATGAGCCAGACGGAGGATCTAACCTCCTACCACCAAACAAATTGCTTTCTTTGAAAATAAAGTGAATTAAAAGGGTATGTTTGAATTGTGTATGATGAGTTTAGTTCGTGTTCATGCTACAAAGCGAATATAATAACTATTGAGAACTCAATTGTATTTTATTGAACTCATTACGTGTATTATAGTATGTATTGCTTCATCTACTCAATACTTAGCAAAATGTTCCTCTAGGTTGGCAACGCATCTACAACATCTCTGGCGTTGTAGATGTCTCATGTGGGCTTAGCGTATCCACCCTTACCATCAGGTGGTCCTTCTGCTCGCTTGCCATCCGTCAAGTATCCATAAAAAAAAAAAAAAAAATGTGGGAAAATTAATGTTGGGATTAATTGCTTTTTAATAACATTAACCCAAGTCAAATGTCTAAATTCACTTTAGTAGTTTTTGAGGTAACCATATACAGACAAACAAAAAAAAAAAAAATGATTCACTCTATGTGTAAAGTTGTTGTAAAATTTTATTTGAAAAGAAACAACTGTTGAGTTTGTTGCCGCTTTTCTCGTGCAGAACTACTGGACATATTTTGTTTGTGTTTAAATTGATGATTAGTGCTTGTAATAGCCTATATATATAAGGAATATTTTGGATTTTGCTTTTAATAAATTGTAGTGGTGTTCAACATAAGTTTAAAACAATACATATTCATTCAAGTTTTTGAATCCAAGTGTTTTTAAAAAACCAAACAATCTCTAAGAGATAGACAACAAGAAATAGGAAAATGGAAAATTTTATACAAGCCCTTATGTGTCAAAGTATAGCAGTGAAGTGAAACCAGTCTTATATTCAACCTTTATAAATATATAAATTAAATATGTAAGCATTTGTAAATATAGGCTGTATTTGTATATCTGTAAAACAAATATATACAAAATATTTATTTCTCTTCATAATTTATATATATATATAAACTGTCATGTTGTTCATTAACTGACAGGCAATGTATACATGAAACTGGGAAGGAACTTGGGGAGTGGAGGGGAGTTTAGGGAAGTGCTGAGAGGAGAATCCAGGTACTCTATGAAAACAGGAAGAAAATGGCACTCAGATTTCATAGTCCACGCAGCAAAAGTCGCAGATAATGATAGTGAAGCTTTTATAACAGTACTCTGCCAATAAGCAAAAGTGAAGAGTTGAATGACTTTTGTGGAAAAAAAAAGAAGCCCTACAATTTGGACACAGTTATCTTTATGAGAAAAAACTCTCAATAATATATATTTAATTATTACATATTGTTAATTGTACAAAGCTTTAATATTAATAATATGGTTAAACAATTAAATTAATCTTTTATTTTAATATATAAGGTCGAAAAGTAGTCATATTCACCGTTACGTTAGATATCGAAAAATAAACAGTATGCTAATGTGAATAAATTCAAAAATAATCTAAATAATATAAGTAGCAACTTATAATACGCGATTGGTAATGAATTATAACGTATTTAAATTAAGTTTCTTTATTAATAAAAACCGAAATAAAAATAGGTGTGGTGTGTAAAAGAGCGGGAAGTTAACACTTACCTCTGTATCAGTTTTACGATCCATCAGACTCCAGGATTTTCTTGTGGAACTATCTAGACGCATTTTTTTTTTCCTAAAAATTATATATGAAATGTGCAATTGAATGATTATTTAAAGATAGCATTATATAATATTTACCGCCTTTGACTTTGGCGCTTAAAATCAGCTGTCAGCAGTAAATGAAAACTTTTTATATGTTATTTATTTATTAATTTTTCTTCCTTACCGTGGACTTTCGGTAACATCGAGAGATGGAGAACGTGTCTCTTCTACGCTTTTTATGTTCATTTTGTATTTTATAGTTAAAATTAAAGTTTTTTATATGAAAAACGTCATCACTGTAGTGTGAAGAGATTTGCTGAAATTAGATATACGTATAGAGTATTAATTGAATGTGGATTGTGGTGTTGCCATGCTATGGAGTTTCAGAAAGAGGTTTTATTTGAAAAAAAAAAAAAAATTAATTATTATAAAATGTAGTTTTTATTTTTATGTACAACGTTATAATTTTTTACTGCTTTCCAAAAGAGGAAGTGGTTCTCAATTCGACAGTATTTTTATGTGAAAATAGTTTAGTGGTGAAAACAATTTTGATGATTGATTATTTTTATATTATAGCTAATGGTCTCATTTAAATTTTGTTAAGATCTGACACGTCATTTTTCAATTATTCGCAATAAATTTTCTTTTTAGTGCATTGTAATTGAAATCGGTTTTCTTTTTTTATTTAAATACTAACTTATTTATGTTTTCGAACATTAAATATAAAGAATAAAATGATATTATACGTAAACGTATATAATACATACATACATAACTTCACGCTGTATCCCGCATAAAGGAGAGTTGTCAGAGGCAACCTAGTGTTAAGACACTCCGTTCCCCACTATATAATATTATTATTATTATATACTAAATACATTTTATTCTTTAATATGAATATACCATACCTTCGTTGATAAATGAGAGCATCCGCTCTCATTATCGCAAAATAGGTGTGCTTTATTTATATTAAATTCAATGAAATAGTACAATATCCTTGAGAATATTGGTGTTTAGTTATTTAGACCAAAAATTTATTTTACTCAAGGAATCCTAAACGCGTAATAATGATAGATCTAGTGGTTTCGTGGGAAATAAATATTCCTAAAGATCAACATTTTAAGGTGTAAATGTTTCGAATTTACCAACGAGCTAACCAGGAATAGGTTTGGAAATCTACACGATAGAAGTAGGCGCGAAAGGTATAACAGCGAAATCACAATAATCTACTAAAAGATTTCAGCTTTTCTAAAATTTATTATATAAATTATCAGTTTTTAGCACGTACTTCGAAAGTGGATTTTTTCAAATTTAGATGTAAGAGTGGAGGTAAAGGTAGGTGCTTGATTTAAAGGTGCCGCATAAATCTATTACTTGGGTCATAACCATCAGCCACTGCTGCGAATTCCTCCCTCTGTAATATGATCCATGCACGGTTAATCTGAGGATTGCTAAAGAGTTTCTTCTCTTATCTGCAACGAGCTGTTCCAAGACAGAAAAAAAAAGGAAAAGTTTTAGGAGACGACTGGATTTAGGAAGGACTTGAAAGTAACAGATTTTAATAGTTAATAAATTTCCATACTAATAATATCATCACGATCACGATCATATAATAATCGTAAATTTAAACATTGTAAATTTTCAGGATACTTCAACAAAGGTTATAGTACAATACTAAAATTTATTGTTTTATTACATATTTATAACGTCCGAGCTAACATAAATAGTTAATTCTGCAATACTATTAATAATTAATACAAAATGGCAACATTATTTCATGTTTACAAATTTTTGACCAATCAGAACGCAGCAGTGTGACGTCATAAGTCGCTATTGGTTAAAAAAATATACTACATTCTTAGAGAGAAATGTATACTTCCCTGTAAATAATATTGCCAACTTTGTGGATTTTCCACTAAAACAAGTAGCTTAAACTTCCACTTACTGTCAATATATTTTTAGAGGCTAATTGGTGATGAGTCCCATAGGACACCCACATAGGAAAATTATTATATTTATACTACTTAAATTTCTCCGCTTTGGTAAGAAAAAGGGCGGCGTTGAGATCCCCTCACACGCAATATTTCGACTTCGAACGGAAAATAAAAATGGCCACTCTATTTTCTTTGACATTATAATCTCGGGAAATCAAATCAATGCGGGAAAAGGCGTGAAGTTGTAAAAAAAATAAAATTGAGGGGAAAGCTAATTCAGCTGTTGGCAACACAGTCTGTCAATGGGAATCAAAACATAAAACAAAGAAGTTTGGTGTAAAGCGCTCGCATTTATGCTTTTTATCCAAAAAAACATTTAAATACATCAAAAATATAATAAAAGACGCGATTTTAACGATTTTCAACTAGAAAACCGAAGTGCGGAGTACCAGAATGGCTGCACGCAAACTAAATACGATCGAGGACTTGAGTGGTAAGTAAATAAACAATAAGATAATAACAAACGTATTAAACATGCTTATTTATTATTTAAATATAGACAATTAATTGTTTCTATTATATACATTTACTATTATATGAGAAACTCCGTCTTAATATTAATTGCGCAGTTTTAATACGTCCTTGAGTTAGGCATTTTTACGTTTATTGTTTGACATATGTTTGTAGAATGTTCGAGGTCAACGTATTCGCGATATAAACAAAGCTTTTTACTCTGTTTCATACATAATTAATAGATTAATATGGCTTTTACTGTTATTTTTTATGATAACTGGTTGTTATTTTATATGTAAGCTATTAAAAAGTTGGTATAATATAAAATTTATTAAAAAAAAAATAAAAAAAGTAATTTTGAAAGGAGGTTTTATATCATGAATTATATAAAAATAACAATTAAATATGATTATTTTAGGTTTATAAATAAGCTTTTATGCATTTGGGAAAAGTAATCATGAAAATTCAGGATTTATGACTTTTTTTTGATCTTTCCAAACTTCTTACCTTCCTTTTATTATCAAAATGTGTTTTTTTTTAAATTTTAAAATTAAAAGTCTTTATTGAAATATATAACATATTTTTATTTGATATCCTGTCGTGGCGCAGAGACACAAGTGATGCAACTGTAAATGTGACAGGTTGCGGGTTCAATTCCCACCCAGGAAATGTTAAATTTAGTGGGCTTACATTTTCTGGGCTTGTAACAAGCTGGGCTGAGTTCCGCCACTCAACACGCAATGCCTCACCGGAAAGTGAAAGTGGGGAAAGGAATATCATAACACTAGGTTCTCAGGTTCCTCTGCCTACCCTGCTGTATGCGGATACATCGTGAAGATAAAAAAGTATTTGATTAAATTAGTTACTAAGGTAGGTTTCTGGCATGTAGGGACTTGAGGAGTGTAGGAGCTATGAGAGAGGAGAACGAGAAATTTTCTACTTAATCAACCTGCGATCAATGTAAACAACAATGTCACAGGATACAAACTAGTAATTATATAAAAAGTTGAAAAACATAAGATGTCTCTTGTATTCTCTTTAACAAACAAATCTTTATTCCTTCCATCACTCAATAATAATAAAAAATTGAAAAAAAAGTATATCTAGTTCATGGAAATGTACTAAATAGTACATAAATTATTACAAATAACTCAAAACTAATGGGAAACAGTCGCAGGACACAGCTAGTATAATATAAACATCTTCTGTGATTAATTCAGATATGTAAAGCAATGTCGTTGCGCCATTTTAAACTGCGGAGAGGCATTCTTACAGAGTGGTGTCGGCCGATGAGATGATGTAATTCTTATTTAATAGTTACACTATTATACGATTACAATATAGTGTGTAATACCAATATGTAAGAAAGTTATGATAGTTTATGACTTATTTGTAATTTTTTTTATTATTTTTTAGACTTTAACCATTTTACCAAATTTCTCGAATATATAAGTTTTTGTCTATTTTGACAAAACTTCAGTTACAAAATAATAGGAAGCAGTTGTACTTATTATATTTAAATGTACATACATAGCTTCCTTGCACACTGTATCCTGCATGTAGTGGGGTAGGCAGAGGGAATTTAGTAAGTTGCCACACCCTCATTCCCACTCGCCGAATTGAGGCATTGCATGCTGAGTGACGGAACTCTCACCGCCGCGGCTTTGCTCTTGTTAGCCAAATCCCCAATGACCAAAACCCAGGGAAATGAAGAGTTCCATTGCCCACTTCGCGCTTTCACTCACTCTTGTATGAAAAGTGTGGGTTAAGCGTTCCAAATAATCCAAATACATTTAAATAACCCCTAATTAACGCCTGGTCGTGTTGAGGGGCACAAGCGCAGACTGTAAACGCGACAGGTTGTGGGTTCGATTCCCATTCCAGGAAATGGAGTTTTTACATTTGCATATTTGGTAATTAGCGCAAAGCGCGGCGTTGAGTTCCGCCACTCAGCACGCAAAGCCTTAATTCGGCGGAAAGTGGGGAACGGACTGTCTTAACACTAGGTTCCCTCTGCCTACCCTGCTATATGCGGGATACAGCGTGAAGCTATGTATATATTAAGTATTTAAAGTTAATTTTTATTATTTTTATCTATATTTACACATAGACTATAATTGTATATATTTTTTTATCCATAAAATACAGTATAAAAATAAAAGCTGGCACTTTTTTAATGCTTCTCAAACAAAGAACTCTTGGCTCTTTGTTTCACAGTTCACTGTCTTTTCATTTTTAATCTGTTACGAGGTGTTTGCAACTTTGTTAGAATTTCGCAGTTGATTTTTATAAAATGGCGTCTTACCTTGTTTATGTAGGAATTATGGGAATTCCCCCCAACCCCCCCTCCCCTCCCCCCTCTTTATGCTCCTCTTAACTCCCCAAGGAATATAAGTGATAATATAATTTCCCCTTAATTATTGTTTTTTATCACGCTGTATCTCGCACATAGCAGGGTAGGCAGAGGGAACCTGACAATCTAGTGTTGAGAAACTCCGTTCCCCACTTTCCATCGAATGGAGGCATTGCGTGCTGAGTGGCGGAATTCAACGCCGCCTTGCCTTGTTATCAGAAGGAGATGATAGTACTAAATATATATATTTTATTAACTTCACGCTGTAGCCGGCATATAGCAGTGTTAAGACACTCCATTCTCTTTCAATAATTCCGTTCCCCACTTTCCGCCGAATTGAGGCATTGCGTGTTGAGTGGCGAAACTCAACGTTGCGCTTTGCCTTGTTACCAAACCCAAGAAATGAAAATACGAAATTTTACATTTCTTGGAGTGGGGATCGAACCCACAACCTGTCGCAGTCTTTACAGTCGCACGCTTGTGCCTCTGCGCCACGACAGGCGTTAATTATTATAAATATTTAATATTTTCATTTTCTGAAGTGGGAATCGAATCCACAACCTGTCGCGTTTACAGTCGCACGCTTGTGCGTCAACACACGACTGTCCTCAATTCATTGTACATAATAAGTTAATACAGATAATCTTATAATACTATAAGTGATTAGATAGTCGCTGTATTGTTCAAATATGGCTTAGCTTTTTGCACTTCTTGTCTTTTACCTATATTTATCTATTAATAGTAGTGTCCCCGTTGACGCGTTAACAACGCGTTGTATTTAGGAGTGAAACCGTGGTATAATATGGAGTCAAACCGTGGTATGTGTGTAATATTTATTTTGTTAATTTAATATACTTTTTATGCATTATTTTAAATAAATGTTAGCATTATGAACTCCTTCTCTATATAAACTATAAGTGTGCCAAGTTTCATGCTCCTCCGTCCGCGTAATTTTTGTAAAAAGGGGTACAGAGTTTTTGCTTCACATATTTGTATATATTGATAAACGCATCGTACGCAATTCGTTGTTCATTCATTGTTACAAGCCAGTTGTGTCGCTGAGGCACAAGTGTTGTGGGTTCGATTCCCACTCCAGGAAATAAAAATATTAAATTAAATAATATTTAGTATTTTCATTTCCTGGGTCTGGTAACAAGGCAAAGCGCGGCGTTGAGTTCCGACGCTTAGAATTATATATATATATATATATATATATATATATAAAAATATATTTTCAAAACATAATATAAATACTTTAGATTTATGTTCGTAATAAAAAAAGTAATATATTTTCTTGAAACTAAAATAATAATAATAAAATTTTTTATGTCGTGTTATCGGTTTTTTATTGGTTATGGTGTTTTTATAGTGTCAATGTCAGTAATTGACGATGGTTGCCAGTTCGATTCTCGCTTAGGGATATGTTTGTACTTAATATTATCTGTTTTTTTTTAAAGATAGATAAGGAGAGAGCGGAGAACGGAGTATTATTTCACAATGCTTTTAAAACGTTTTTTTTTTAAACGTGTGTTGAGTTCCGTCATTCAACACGTAACGAAAATGGCGCTAAGTTTATGCTACTAATACTAGGCTGTCATTGGATAGTGAATATAGATTTTTTAAAAAATATAGTAAACTAGCTTTTCGCCACTGAAACTTCTTCCCGCGTGGAATTCGGTTGCTCATCATGACTTGCATGGCGACTAAGGAGTAGCCTATAGTTTTCCCAAGTTCTAGACTGTTTGTAAAAAGTGGTTTAAGTGAGAAGGATGATATAAGCTCAGTTGAACAATCTTACATGATTTTTATGTTTTGACAATAAGGAATTTCATACAAACCTTCATCCCTTATTTCAACCTCTCCCTACGCTTTCGCAATAAAACGTATCTATGTCGCTTTCCCAAGTTCAGTTCTATCTTCCTTCTGAATTTCATTAAAATCCGGTTCAGAGTGGTTTAGGCGTGAAAACGTAACAGAAAAGGCAAGACAGGTGCTTTTGCATTTATAATATTAGTAGATTACATATCTGTAAAAAAATAAAAAAAGTTATATATTTTTGTTAGGTATGCTGTTAAGCTTGACAGCAAGAACCTAGTGATAACCTACTCCTTCCTTCACTTGCTTTCCTCTGGGTTAAGAGATTGCGTAAAATAAGTGGCGGAACTCAACGCTGTATGGTTTTGTCAGAGTGCGTCCAAGTGCGTCACAATGACGCGTTTAAGATTAATGTACTTGATATAAATATTTAGTGGGTGTTGGTCGCCCACGCTTTGAGGGCTATCTGGTTTTTGGCTCACTTTTATAATATAGTACTGCCTGGCGCGAATAGGTTGATAAGTCTCCTTGAGAATACTTTTTTTTAAATAATGGCGTCAGGAATGCTTTGTTTGTAGTAGGTGAATAAATTACAATCAAAAAATGTCGAGCAAATTTATGTCACTTTTACCTAAAAAAGTAAACTTACCTTAGCTTCACGCTTTGTATCCCTAGCCAGGGTAGTCCCTGCATACTTTAGCCTCGTCCACAGTAATTAACCTCCAGGGGGTCCTCATGCTTTACGTGACCTTCCTCCAATATCATTGATACTGTGTTCTCGAAGATCAACCGAGGTCAACCTCTTTTGCCGCTCAACTTTGCTTCATATATGTCTTACTATCACATTCTCGCATTAAAAATTTTAATTTAATTTAAATAACGCAAAATCAGGATTTAAAGGTAAAACTTAAAAGTAATTCAGGTTTGAAAACTATGATAAAGTGCAACTGTTGAGTTTGTTGCCGGCTCTTCTCAGCAGAACTGCCTTCCTCTCCGGTGGTAGCTTCCGTTAGGACTGACACGACTGACACCTTTGTAAATTGACGATTCTAAAGTGCTTGTAACAACCTATTTGAATAAAACATATTTTGAGTTTTATGCATTTTCGATTTGTCAACTTATTCACTTTCTTGATGCGAATATTACACGCGGTGGTTGTAGATTCGATGCCAGCTCGTTAGGAATATTTGTATTCTATTTCTGAAAAGGGTGGAAAGTGAAGAACAGAGAGTTAACATTAGGTTCTTTCTACTTAATTTGCTACATGCGAGAGATATGAGACGTTATGAAACGTGCAGGAAATATGTACTTTTTTGACTTGTAAGCCTTATTTTCTCTCTACAGATAGAAATTAAAGAAGAGAGGATTGTGTCACTAACTAATTTCAGTTTAAGTCACTAGACAAAACTACTTTTGAGCTACCTCAATACTATTGATATTACTTTTTAACAAACATACATACATAAATAGCTTCACGCTGTATCCCGCATATAGCAGGGTAGGCAGAGGGAACCTATTGTTAAGACACTCCGTTGCCCACTTTCCACCGAATTGAGGCATTACGTGCTGAGTGGCAGAACTCAACGCCGCGCTTTGCCTTGTTATCAAACCCAGGAAATGAAAAATTCCATTTCCTGGAGTGGAAATCGGACCCACAACCTGTCGCGGTTACAGTCGCACGCTTGTGCCTCGACACGACAGGCGTTTTTAACAAAAATCATTTGAATTGCGGAAATTCGACAATGTGAATTCGGCGCAATGTCGCGAGAGTTATTTATAACAATAACCTCTTTTGTAATTTCCTTCTGTTATTTTTGGTTTTTTATTTTTTAGATTTTTGATTGGCATATATAGATTTTTTTAGTTTCACGCTGTATCCCGCATATAGCAGGGTAGGCAGAGGGAACTTGAGAACCTAGCAGTGGCGAGGGGTGAAAATTTTAATTAGGCAAGCCGGTAAATTAAGGGAAGCCGATGTATATTTAGGGAAGCCGGTCATTTTTAGCCGAGCCGATATATTTAGGGAAAGTGGTGTAGGATGTCAAGATGTTTAGTAATTTCATTGTCGAATTTTGGCGATGACCTTGTTTTTTAGGTCAAAAAGATGTCAGAGCTTGTTTTTTTGCACTTTTATGCCCAATATTTTCCTGGCGATGTTGTTTCTTTTTTTTTTTGTAGCTCTCACACCTTGTTTGACCTTTGTGTTTTGGAGCTCCATATTTTACTGGCAGCTTTTTATTTATTTGTGCGAAAAGATTAGGCAAGCCGGTGGGAATCCCAGATTATATGGACGTCTCGCCACTGGGACCTGAGTGTTATGACACTGTCCTGTTTCAACATTTCCGTTCCCACTTTCCACGGAATTGTGGTCAATTTTAATGATAGTACAAAATTGGCATCGATAATGTGTCAACTATGCAGGTATTCCGAAGTCCGAGAAATCGATTATTAATATCTTTTGCGATTTTTGCTATATTTTTTGATGTTATTTTTGTTATACTTATTCTTCACGCTTTATCACGCATAGCAGTGCTAGTGTCCAAACACTCTGCTCTATTTTCCGCTCAGATTGAAATTGCATGTTGAACAGCGGAACTCAGCACTATTTGTTGGAAATCACATTTTTATATAATAAAAAGACATTATTTAAATGTGATTTTTAACAAGCCTCAAAGTGTGTTAGGTGGTAGGAGGTTCTGCCGTCCTCAAATCACGAAACAAACCACTATCATGTCCAAAGACAGACCGCCAAATATCTAATGATGTTCGGTTCGATGGCATGTGCTCAAGCCAGGTTTTCCCCTTTCCACACCCATCCTTTCCCCCAAAATGTGGTGGTTTCAAATGGCGGACTACTACATTATCCTCCTTTCCATCTGTATCCTCTAGGTTGGCAACGCATCTAGTACATCTCTTGTGTTGTAGATGTTCATGGGCGAAAGGAGTAACCACTTACCATCAGGCGGTCCTTCTGCTCGTTTGCCATCCGGTATCCATAAAAAAAAAAAAAAAAAAAAAAAAAAAAAAAACATGTTCCTTGCAGATTTTCTTTTTGTGTACTAAATTAAGTATCGCCTCTAATGGAATGAGCATCAACAGCATTTGAAGTGTGGAATTAAACGCTGTTGAAGCTCACTTGGGAACGAGAGGTTCAACAGTTATTATTATATTGTAAAATTCTGTTTGAAAGAGCAGCGAGATTTCTCTGTGGCTCTTCTCAGTAGAGACTGCCTTTCTCTTCGGTGGTAGCTTCCGGGAGGACTGACAATACTGAAGCATCTATACTGTCGACTGTTTACTGACGATTCAGAAAGTGTGTGTAATTAGTTTATTGAATATACTAGTGATGTTTCGTTGACATGACTGCTTTGCAACGCGTGCCTGGCAACGTATATGTCACTCTACATGGATGTTAAACCATGGTAAGTGTGAGAGTAATGTTTATTTTATTTATTTAATATATTTTTTATGCATTATTTAAAAGAACATTGAACACTCCTTGCTCTATATAAACTATAAGTGTTACTTAAGGATTTCGTGCTCCTCCGTCCGCGTAATTTTCGTAAAAGGGATCCAAAGTTTTGCTTCACGTATATAGATATGCAGCTAGTGGAGTGATACCCGCCGTAGCAACGGACCCCCGCGATCACGCGATCAATTGAGTTAACAAGAAAATTGCGAACAAAGACCCGACAGTACATACATACACATACACACATAGTCTAAATATAACTATTCTATTTTGGATCTATTAACGTTGATTTGAGAACCACTGGACGCTTAACTGGCTTGAATGATACTTGTTTGTTATTGTATGTAATCGACTTTAAAGAGGAAGATGTACTCAATTTGACTGTTTTTATGTGTGTTACAACATAACTACGTAACGCCTGTCGTGGCGGAAAGGCACAAGCGTGTGACTGTAAACGCGACAGCTTGTGGGTACGATTCCCACTCTGGGATATGGAATTTTTCATTTCCTGGGCTTGCTAACAAGGCAAAGCGCGGCGTTGAGTTCTGCCACTCATCACGCAATGCCTCAATTCGGCGGAAAGTGGGGAACGGAGTGTCTTAACACTAGGTTCCCTCTGCCTACTCTGTTATATGCGGAATACAGCGTGAAGATAAAAAAATATAGTTTTCAAAGCCCAAAGAACTGAGGATTTTCAGAATTAAACTTTATTTAGAGAAAAGGTGCAGAAAATCATTTTTCCTAATACTATTTATGTGTGTAATATTTGCACATAAATATTACACACACAATGTGTTCCAAATATACAGACACACAGGAAAACCACACTTTTAATATGTAACTGATAACGGTTATCATTTAGTAGTCCAATTTCAAGGCTACCTTATCATTGCCTAAACACTGATAAGAACATAGAAAAAATCTAATATTAAAATCGTTATTGCATAATAAAAGATAATTTAGTATGTTTAAATGATTTTTACTAAAATACATACATAGCTTCACGCTGTATCCTGCATATAGCAGGGTAGACTGAGGGTACCTAGTGTTAAGACACTCCGTTCCCCACTTTCCACCGAATTGAGAGATTGCGTGCTGAGGGGCTGAACTCAACGCCGCACTTTGCCTTGTTATCAAACCCAGGAACTGAAAAATCCATTTCCTGTAGTGTGTATGAACCCACAACCTGACGCCTTTACAGTCGCACGCTTGTGCCTCTGCGCCACGACAGGAAGTCGGTACATATATTTAGATTAGCTGGTATATTTAGAAAATCCGGTATATTTAGAGAAGCCGGTATATTTAGGGAATCCGGTACAGGATGTGAAGTTATTTAGTAAATTCACTATCGAATTTTGGTGATGACCTTTTTTTAAGGTGTTTAAGATGTCAGAGTATATTTTTTGCAATTTTATACCCAATGTTTTCCTGGCGACCCTCAGGTCTTGTACTTTAAAAAATTAAAAAAGCCGATGGAAACCGTGTTGTATGAACGTCTCGCCACTGGTAGGTTCTTAGGTTTATTCTGCCTACCCTGCTATATGCGAGATACAGCGTTTAGCGAAAAATATGTTTTCTAGTCTATAAGTTGTTCATAGTAAATAACGCAAAATGACGTTTGTCGCTAAATTGACTTTACTTCTCATTTATTTACGGTTGGCTGATCTGATGTTAATCTAATCGGATGTTGGCAACACTGTGTGGTTTATTTAAATGTTGTTTGTTCTAAGTAGTATATTATACAGCCATAGGTGTTGTATATTCTTTTTTTTATTATTTTTTAATTTTAATTGATGATTTAACAAGTATTTAACTTCACGCTGTAACCCGCATATAGCAGGGTAGGCAGAGGGAACCAGAAAACTTAGTGTTAAGACACTCCATTCTCTTAACACTCCCTTACACTCCCCGCGTCCCTACACGCCACATGTCATTGTAATGTTTCTATGTGCAGTAGTTTCTTGTTCTCCTCTCTCAGCACTCCCCTACACTCCCCGCGTCCCTACGCGCCACATGTCATGTTTCTAGGTACACTCCGTTCTCCACGTCTGTCACGTACAAATTTAATATATTTACACCCTCTAACCTGCATAATCGGGTAAATTTTATGTTAGCACTCGTGAGGAGACGTTCACCCCGTCGGGACGTCTGGGTGCTTGACCTTTAAAATACCTGTAGATCGATACAGCTTCCTAACTTAGTAGTGATTGTTGGGACGGAGTTAGTGGGATCGATTTTGGCTTAGGGAAATAATTTTATAAGGTATTAGGGCGTATGCCTTAATGCGGCGGAAAGTGGGGAACGGAAATGTTGAAAGAGAGCGGAGTGTCTTAACACTAGGCTTTCAGGTTCCCTCTGCCTACCTTTTTTTTTTCTTTTTTCTCTTGTGAGGTGAACTGTGCCATGGATACCCGTCCGATGGAGTGGGATTTTCAAGTTAGCTAAATTCTTAATGAGACCACATCAAAAGCACTAGTTTTGATATAAGAAAAGACAGTCTATATAAAAATATTTGTAAAGCATTGAGATATGAGAAAAAGAAGAAAAAGTAGTCCCGTTGAGTTTCTTAAGGCATTAAATTTAGTGAAGTAATGTAACTTCTTATTTTCTTGAATAAAAATTCATTCTTTGACTTTTGACTTTATTTGACTTTGACTTTG
Source organism: Philaethria dido (assembly GCA_033558755.1). NCBI lineage: Eukaryota > Metazoa > Arthropoda > Insecta > Lepidoptera > Nymphalidae > Philaethria > Philaethria dido. Next base: position 107,509 of record JAKGSA010000764.1, read on the forward strand.
ATCACCAAAATTGTTGACTTTGCCACGGTAACACACAACAAAACACAGACGAATTCATATCTATCCATTTGTGAAGTCGGTTAAAAACTATGTATATATTTTTTTTTTATTGATAACGGAGTGGCAAACGAGCAGAAGGACCACCTGATGGTAAGTGGTTACCTTTCGAAAGAGTAGACATCTACAACACCGGAGATGTTGTAGACATGCAAGTTGCCAACCTAGAGGATACTGATGGAAGAAGGGGGACAATGTAGTAGTCCACTCTCATCAGAACTTCAATTGGCCATTTGGGGGAAAGGATGGGTGGAAAGGGGAAAATCTGGCTTTACATGCCATCATCGAACCGGAACACATCATTAGATATTTGGCGGTTCGTCTTTGGACATGATAGTGCTCGCGAGCCAGTCGGAGTGTGATCGAACCTCCTACCACCTAATAAATAATGAGAAATTATTCAAAGTGTTTATTTTTGTTTGAAATATGTCAATTAAGATTAACTGGATAAAAACTGTGATAATTTAGACGTGAGTGTCAAATGCGGTGTAACCGATATGGGGGAGTGCCGGAACTCTATCTCATGTAAGGGTCAGACAGGAAGTAGTGTCTAGGACACTCTGTTGTAGTGTCAAAACATTCTCACTGCTCCTCAATTTCGAGACATTGTGCTGAGCTGAGTGATGTGTATTATGATATTTGCTAGTTTTGATGTTTTGATTTGTTTTTATTATGATTAAATTTTGCATCGTATATTTTTGCACATACTAGTGTCCGTGCTGACGTGTTAACGCGTTGCCTAACGTATATATATGTCACTCTTATAGAAACATGGATGTGCTCAAGCCATGGTGTGTAACATTTATTTTATTAATTTAATATGCTTTTTATGCATTATTTTGAAAATATATATTTTCATTGTGCACAATCTTCTCGTTAAGGGGTATAAACTATAAGTGTGCCGCTTCATGCTCCTCTGTTCGCGTAATTTTCTCTTAAAAAAGGGTATAAAGTTTTTAGCTTCACGTGGCTAATATTCAATAAACATTTCTAATGTAAACAAACAACGTAATGTTAAGACAATAATCTCTGTTGTTCGTTATTTTTGTTTTTTTTTTTATTGACGCAAATACTTTTTATTGGCCAACGCCTGTCGTGGCGCAGAGGCACAAGTGTGCGACTGTAAACGCGACAGGTTGTGGGCTCGATTCCCACTCCAGGTGATAGAATTTTTCATTTCCTGGGCTTGGAAACAAGGCAAAGGCGGCGTTGAGCTCCGCCACTCAGCACGCAATGCCTCAATTCGGCGGAAAGCGGGGAACGGAGTGTCTTAACACTAGGTTCCCTCTGCCTACCCTGCTATATACGGGATACAGCGTGAAGGTATGTGTGTGTGTGTGTGTTTTTTATTGGCAGAGGTTAATCCTGTAATTTGTTTAATTGAACTATCAATGTTATAATTTCTTTTCGCAAACTTACAACTTTCACGTTTTTGTAAGGTTTATTTCAACATCTCAAAGGTCTTCCTTTAAAAAATATGTATTTCTGCAAAATTTTATCAAAATCGGTTTAGTTAGAGCTTTACAGGTACTTAGGCAAACTAGTGTTAAGACACTCCTTCTTTGCTTTGATAAAAGGAAACAATATAGTTATAATATTATGATGTACGGATGTATCTGTAATGATATCGATATCCTCTACAGGTCAATGTGCCTAGTTTTCCTGTATATTGTCCTTCTATAATGTATTTCCGCTTTATTCTATATCTATTACTAATTATACAAATATTTAAATTGTGGTTGTGTATGTATGTATGTATGTATTTCATAGCATTTCTGTTTACTAACCATAATGAGTCACTGGTCACTTGAATAAAGAATTATTATTATCATAGCAGGAGAGAGAGAGTAGTTCGGGTTCGATTCCCATCCCAGGAAATGTAAAATTTTAATATTTTCATTTCCTGGGTTTGGTAACAAGGCAAAGCGCGACATTGAGTTTCGCCACCTCAGCACGCAATGCCTCAGTTCGGCGGAAAGTGGGGAACGGAGTATCTCTGCCTACCCTGCTATGTGCGGGATACAGCGTGGACGTAAAAAAAAAATGGAGATTGTGTGTTGAGTGGCGGAAGTAAACGTCAAAGGTTTAAAATATTTGAGACTATCATGGCGAAGTGTGACGCCTGACTATAAATGAAGTTCATTGTGAGTTCGATTACAACTCGCGTGAATGGATTATTTATAATTTTATTTCGTTTTTTCCACTTTGGTTAAGATAATGCGTGATGTTGTGTTCTGCAAGTCAGCAGGCACCACGTTTGAATTTTTTTTTGGGTGATATTTGGAAAACGGAGAGTATTAACACTATGTTTATTACTATGCGGGGAAAAGATAACATGTTCAACTTCTTTGCCCAATTCATTAACATACTGAAATTCATTAACATACTGAAATTCATTAACATACTGAAATTCATTAACATACTGAAATTGGCTCAATATTGTCTCAAGCGGAAATCGAACTCGTAATTGTATCTCACAAACTGAAAGACGCCATATTGAAGTCAATAACAAATTCGAAAATGGAATCGCATATACGGTCAATGTACGTATTTATTGTTCATTCGTCATCCGACCTTGGCAGCGTGCAGACGTGCATGTTCTGATAACAGATTAAATATAAACATTGCTCTCTTATACACGTGTCGAGTGAGAGTTGTTTTGATGTTGGGAGAAGAGGCCTATCTGATTTTTTTTTTTTGTAAAATATATAACGTTTTTTTGGGTAAAATAGGAGATTTTTGTTTTTTTTAATAAAAATGAACGCTATATATCTGTATCAGGCGTGAATAAGTTAGTAAATTGAATTTTTGTTTTCTAAGCTTTCTGGAATTCTGTTTTTATTTTAAAATAATTATTTAATCTAAAAATGTTTGATTTGCTTGACATTGTATGACATTGTTTTTGTTTTAGTCACCTTTAAGTAAATATAAGTAATTAATACTTGAGAAATACAAAAACCTACAAATAATAATATGCAAATCCACTTGTCAATCTCTTCACGCCACTTCATTAACTTTAACATTTTATAGATACTAGTGTCCCCGTAAATGCGTTAATAACGCATTTACGGGGTGTAGGAACGCGGGGAGTGTAGAGGAGTGCTGAGAGAGGAGACGAGAAACTACTGCACATAGAAACATGACATGTAGAGTGTAGGGACGCGGGGAGTGTAGGGGAGTGCTGAGAGAGAAGAACGAAAAACTACTGCATATAGAAACATGACATGTGGTGTGTAGGGACGCGGGGAGTGTAGGGGAGTGCTGAAAAAGAGGAACGAGGAATTCTTATGAAAATGGGAGTTTAGATTTTATAGTGCACGCAAAAGAAGTTGTAGGATGCAGATAGTGTAGTAATATGACGTGTTCTAATTAAAGTTCCAGATTGTTCTAATTATATATGTTAATCGTTTGTATTCGTTATGTATTTGTATTGACAGACTTGTGGCGCCTCACGAGATTATATGTTATGACTCAGTGGTAGGGAATGAGTGGGAACGTGGTTAGTTGTTGTGTTGGGTTCGACTCTCGTTTGTGGAAATGCTTAGTTAACCTCTTTAGTCGGAAGTCCTAGGAAATTTTGAAAACTCCTCTCTCCCAACGTGATGGACCACCCGCACGGTTAATACATGGTGCGTTAAGTTTCTTCTCATTAAAACAGATATAGAGAAGAACCCGCACTAACTTTACACAAAATACCTAAAATGGACGACCACTGAACCTATCGGGCATATTTATTTATATGCCCGATAGGTTCAGTGATATACCCGCGATATCGTCTGCATGGAATTTAACAAAAAACTATATTGTGATATAAAAAAAACTTTTAATTTTATAATAAAATCAAAGCAGCCTAAGTTACTTCTTATTACATCAGCTATCTGTCAGTAAAAATCCCGTCAAAATCGGTCCAGCCGTTTCAAAGATTAGCCAGAACAAACAGACAGACAGACAAAAATTGTAAAAAATACTATTTTGGTATATATAACGTAAGCCTGTCGTGGCGCAGAGGTACAAGCGTGTGACTGTAAAGTCGATAGGTTGTGGGTTCGATTCCCACTCCAGAAAATGGTTGGTCAAAGGTTCAAGTCAAAGCGCGGCGTTGAGTTCCACCATTCAGCACGCAATGCCTCAATTCGGCGGAAAGTGGGGAACGGAGTGTCTTAACACTAGATTCCCTTCTGCCTACCCTGCTATATGCGGGATACAGCGTGACGCTATTTATGTATGTTTATATACTGTAGATATATTCATATGCAAGTAATAAAAAGCGGTTTTTTTAATATTACAAACAGACACTCCCATTTTATTTATATGTATATGTATATATATAGTTGACGTCAACACGTTCAAAGAACGTACTACAAACACGTGTACTGGCATCTTTCCCACTAGAGTTTTGCGAATGACTAAATCCTATTTCCTGCTAATATTATATGTGAATGTTTGTTTGTTACGCTTTAACACCAAAACAACTCAACCGATTATCATGAAACTTTGTATATATATACTTAGAGATATTAAAAAGGATATAGGATACATTTTAAAAATAATACATATTTTGGCATACATGATTCTTTATCAAAAAAATCTATCTACTTCAATGCCTGTCGTGTATTGAGGTACAAGCGTGCTACTGTAAACGCGACAGGTTTTGGGTTCGATTCCCACTCCAGGAAATGAAATAAGATGTGGATAAGACGGAGTGATTTGTCACTCGATATCTCCGTCTCTCCGTTATTCCATAATGTAGAGATCCACTATGCGGTCAACTGACGTCACAGTAATATAACCTTGCTCTATTGAAATAAACATTAGCCCAGATGTGTATGTACTTTAGAATGACGATTTTGCTTTTGTTTGGTTAGTTGTTAGTTGGTCGTCGTGTGTGTGTGACAGCGTCTGTCTATAACGCGATGGTTGTGTGGGTTCATATACATTTTTTTTAACTTCACGCTGTAACCCGGATATAGCAGTGTAGGCAGAGGGAACCAGAGACCCTAGTGTTAAGACACTCCATTCTCTCTTAACATTCCGTTCCCCACTTTCCGCCGAATTGAGGCATTGCATGTTGAGTGGCGGAACTCAACGCCGCTCTTTGCCTTGTTACCAAACCCAGAAAATGAAAATACTACATTTCCTGGAGTGGGAATTTTTAGATAACGTATAAAATTTGATCGCAGCGGGACTCGAACCCGCGCCTCTTGGAAACGGTGCAAGCGCTCTGACCGCTAAGCCATGCGTTCTTTATCCGGCTGCGCCAAATATTATTTTCACCCTAGGTGTGGAAATCTGGGTAAAATCTGGGTAAAATTAAAATAATTTAAATATAAATATTCCCTCTAAAGTGTGTCGAACCCACTAACACTACAGTCTCGTATTGTTACAAAAAAGTAAATGATAAATTATGATGTCATATGTTTTTTCTTTATTTGTTTACTCTTCGATAACTTGCTTTGGTTTTGGTAAAATTTAAGGGTTTTATTCATTATTATTATATTTTATATCGATTGGGTATTAAATTATACTAGTGGCTTTAGCAATGTATGTATATGTCACTTTATATAAACATGGATTTCAAACCACGGTAGTGTGTGTAACATTTATTTTATTAATTTAATATATATTTTGTGCATTATTTTAAAAAGATATCATTGTGCACTTCTTCTCTATATAAACTATAAATTGATACTTAAAAGTTTCATGCTCACTCAAATCCCACTTAATTTTTCGTAAAAGGGATCAAAGTTTTCCTTCACGTATTTTATATATAGATTCAGTTGACAAAATGCAGCGTTGAGTTTCGCCATTCAACACACAATGTCTTGAAATTGGCCGGGAAGCGAAGATCGGAGTGTCTTAACACTATGGTTCTCAGGTTCCCACTGCCTACCTTGCTATATGCACGGGATACAACAGGGAAGATAAAAACAATAGTTATTAAGAAAAAAAAGTCTGTTCTAGATCATATATAGATCATTTATCCTTTCACTCCTTATAAGGGTTGATTAGACATTCATATCACGTGATCAAGTATATGTGAGTATAAAATTGTTTATTAATAATATTGTAATAAATGCAAATACCATTTATTATGTATATTTTTTTTATAGCTTCACGCTGTATCCCGCATATAGCAGGGTAGGCAGAGGGAACATGAGAACCTAGTGTTAAGACACCACATTCCCCACTTTCCGCCGAATTGAGGCATCGCGTGCTGAGTGGTGACACTCAACGCCGTGCTTTGCCTTGTTACTAAACTCAGGAAATGAAAAATTCCATTTCCTGGAGTGGGAATCGAACCCATAACCTGTCACGTTTACAGTCGCACGCTTGTGCCTCTGCGCCACGACAGACCATCACGGCCTGTCATGTCTGACGCCAAACAGACGTGAAACAAAAACTGAGTGTTTAGTCACTATCTTAGATCACTAACATAAAGATAACATGTTATTACTTATCTCTATCTAAACATTCTAAACATTAATAAAACATGAGACAGAAGATCAATCACGTCACGTATATATATATTTGTTACATATAATAAACAATCCTGTCAAAACAAACAAACACATCAATCAAAATATATATTTAGCATTTTACATACATTTACACTGTCGCAGTAAAGAAAACCGCCTTCAAAGAAATCGCACTGATAATTATTAGAATATTATGAATATTACGAATAATTCGAAAATTACTCGTCAGATTTTAGCTAAATTTAAATATGACCACATTAGAACCACCAGCTATCAGTGGCTAGGCGTCCATACAACTCGATTCCCACCGGTTTGCCTAATTCTTACAAGTATGAGACATAAAAAAAAACTCGCCAGTATAATGTGGAGCTGAAAAAAAACAAAGTCAAACAAGATGTGAGAGAAAACATTGGACATAAAAAGTGCAAAAAAACAAGCTCTGACATGTTATAGACCTAAAAAAACAAAAAAGGTCATCGCCAAAATTGTACAGTGAAATTACGAAATACCTTGATATCGGCTTCCCTAAGAATCCGGCTTTCTATTTAGGAATATATATTTATATATATCGGCTTCCTTAAATATACATCTTTTTCCCCTAAATATGTATACCGGCTTCCCTAAATATACATCGGCTTCCCTTAATTTACCGGCTTGCCTAACTAAAATTTTTACCCCTCGCAACTGCTAACTATTATATTTAAATAGTATCATCAAAATTGGTTCGCTCAGTAAACCGTACTGAGGTAACACACAGAAAATACAGTCGAATTCAAAACCACTTTATTCTGAAGGTGGTAATAAAAACCAATCTAAGCGTGTCTACTTTCTTAACTTAGCTTCACGCTGTATCCCTAGCGGGGAGAGAGGCTCAGAAGAGGCCAGAGAGAACGGAGCTAAACGCTCCGATCCCTGCATGCTTTATATGTCATCACCTCTTCATACATGTCCTCCGGGGGGTCCTCATACTTTACATACGTGTCATTCCTCCAGTATCATTGATACTGTGTTCTCGAAGGTCAACCGAGGTCTCCCCCTAACTCTGGCAGCTCACCTTTGCTTCATATATCTTTTTTTTTGTTTTTCCCTTCACGGGGTATTCCGCACATAGCAGGGTAGACAGAGGGAACCTAAAAACCTAATGTTAAGACACTACGTTCTCTTATTTGTTGCCCACTTTTCGTCGAATTGAGGCATTGAGTGCTGTATATCTTTCTTAACCTAAAACGGTATTTGAAGTCGTACCATCTCGTATTATTAAATATTTTACCACTGCGCTATGATAGTGTAAGATAATACAAACATATATATTACATATATTAATTTACAGTCAAAATTTAAGAGATTTAAATAACAACAGGTAATTTAATGCTTGAGGTCATCGTGTCTGTGTGACGGTGTCTGTCTATGTACGCGATGGTTGTTGGTTCATATACGTGAAGGGGAAGGATTGTATAATTTTTTTTTCTTTTTTTTTTTAACTTCACGCTGTAACCTGCATATAGCAGGGTAGGCAGAGGGAACCAGAGAACCTAGTGTTAAGACACTCCATTCTCTTTCAACAATTCCGTTCCCCACTATATAATAAATATGTATAATTGTATAAACAATGTTGTCAAAACAAACAAATACAACACCGCCTTCAAAATAATCACACTGAAAAGTATAAATTACGAATAACTCGAAAACTACTCATAAGTACTAGCTGTTATATTAACAAAGTATCATCCAAATTGGTTCACTCAGTATCATTATTTTTCATTTTACCCCTTTAGTAAGACAAGCGCGGCGTTGAGTTCCGCCAATTAAAATGTAGTGTATGGATTTTGAGTGGAAAGTGTCGAACGGAGTGTCTTGTCACTGGGTTCTCCCTGATTAGTTTTCTATGTTTTATTTTATTTTTATTTTATTTTATTTATTAAGGTCAGTCAACCAGCAGTTTTACAATTTGGTACATATAAAAAAGATACATTGTTGAATTTAATCTGTAAAATTATTGTAGAACTATTTTAAGGTTAATACCACTTTCAAAAGTAATCCTTACTAATATTATAAATTCGAAAGTAACTCTGTCTGTCTGTCTGTCTGTTACGCTTTCACGCCTAAACCACTGAACCGATTTTAATGAAATTCGGTACGAAGATAGAACTGAACTTGAGAAAGGACATAGGATACTTTTTATCGCGAAACGAGTGGAGGGATTGAAATATGGGATGAAAGTTTGTATTTAAGTTCCTTATTGTCAAACATAAAATCATGTAAGATTGTTCAACTGTTTACTACTTTCACACCTAAACCACTTAATCTTTTGTTAGGTGGTAGGAGGTTCTCCTCCGACTGGCTCGCGACCATATCATGTCAAAAGGTAGACCGCCAAATATCTAATGATGTGTTCCGGTTCGATGGCATGTAAGCAGATTTTCCCCCTTTCCACCATCCTTTCCCCCAAAATGTGAGTGGTTCTGATGATGGACTACTACATTGTCCCCAGCACTTCCATCGGTATCCTCTAGGTTGGCAACGCATCTACAACATCTCTGGTGTTGTAGATGGCTCTATGAGCGAAAGGTAACCACTTACCATCAGGTGGTCCTTTTGCTCGTTTGCCGTCCGTTATCAATAAAAAAAAAAAAAAAATCTATTTTGACAAATAGTCTAGACCTTGGATAAGATTATAGGCTACTCCTTACCATGTCGCGCGATATAACCAAATTTCACGCGGGCGAAGCCGCGGGCGGAAAGCTAGTAAAAAATATAATTAAAATCAATTTTTGGTTTGCCGTAAGACATTGTAGGCACTTTTCTTTAAACGCATTTGTATAATCGCAAAAGATATCAGTTGAGACACTGCATCGATTAATTATTTTTTCTATGTTGAAAGAAGCGGGAAGCTACTGTATATATTTATATGCGAATGACTTATCACCTTTCGTGTCTTGAGACACAAGCGTGCGACTGTAAAAGCGACAGGTAGTGGGTTCATACACAGTACAGGAAATGTAAAAGTTTAATATTTTCATTTCCTGGGTTTGGTAACAAGGCAAAGCGCGGCGTTGAGTTCCGCCACTCAGCACGCAACGCCTCAATTCGGCGGAAAGCGGGGAACGGAATTGTTGAAAGAGAATGGAGTGTCTTAACACTAGCTTCTCAGGTTCCCTCTGCCTACCCTGCTATATGCGGGACTAATATATATATGGATAAAAAAAATAAAAAAAACATATTACATACATAGCTTCACGCTGTATCCCGCATATAGCAGGGTTGGCAGAGGGAACCGACGTGTTAAGCCACTCAACACGTAATGATTCTTTAGTAGAAACGTTTTCTGCTCCATATTCGATAAAATTCAAGCGTGAAGATATAAATAATACATACAGTATTATGATAAACAATAACGATGTACTTTAATAAAGTAGGTTAATAGTAAAAAATCATATCTTTTGTCTCTTTCTAACCAAACTAAAACCTTTCAAGTTAATTAGAGTATACGAGTGTGCTGTCTCTTTCTTATTGAAGTAAAAATATATGATCTTTAAGGTATTTAGAGCATATGTCATCTCTTTCTAATAAAATAAAAAAAATGAGCTTTAATTTATTTAAAGTATATGCTATCTCTCTCTAACCGAACTAGAAGATATGATTTTTCATTGAAGCCAGTCGTGTGTTGAGCAACACAAGCGTGCGACTATAAACGCGACAGGTTGTGGGTTCGATTCCCACTCCAGGAAATGTAAAATTTAGTATTTTCATTTCTTGGGTTTGGTAACAAGGTAAAGCGCGGCGTTGTGTTCCGCCACTCAGCACGCAATGCCTCAACTCGGCGGAAATGTTAATAGAACGGAGTGTCTTAACACTATGGTTCTCAGATTCCTTCTGCCTAACCTGCTATGTGCGGGATACAGCGTGAAGATAAAAAGAATAGAAGAAAGTAATTTGGAGTATATGTAATTTCTTTGTAGCTCAATTATTAAAAAATGTTTTTCTTTGAATTTTATTTTCGTTTTTCTTAAGTAAAATTATCTATTCTCTCTGGTAGGATAATGCGCGGCGTTGAGTTCCGCCATTCAAAAAACATTATCAGTAAAATAAAATATTAATTCGATTCATTGAAGTACGTGATATACATAGCGTATTTACCTCGCAGATGGTAAACGTGACCTGAGTCAGGTTAGATGCTTAATAACTGCGTTTAAAGCGAATATATTTTTTACAGTTTTACGTATATTTATGAGTAGAGTAGGCAAGAGGGTAATAAAAGAGAAATGTACCAAGACTCCAGTGGGGAGGGGTGGAAATTTTAATTAGGTAAGCCGGCATTTAGAGAGGCCGGCATATATTTAGGGAAGCGAATATTATTTAGGGAAGCCGGTATATATTTAGGGAAGCGAATATATATTTTGGGAAGCCGGTATATGTTTAGGAAAGCCGGTACATGCTTAGGAAAGCCGGTACATGTTTAAGAAAGCCGGTATATATTTAGGGAAGCGAATATATATTTTGGGTAGCCGGTACTTTTTAGGGAAGCCGTTATATGTTTAGGAAAGCCGGTACATGTTTAGGAAAGCCGGTATATATTTAGGGAAGCCGGTATATATATTAAGGAAAGCCGGTACTTTTTAGGGAAGCCGTTATATTTAGGGAAACTGGTATCCTATACCAGTTCAAGGTATTTAGTAATTTCACTATCGATTTTTTTTTAAGTCTATAAGATGTAATAGCTTGTTTTTTTTGCAATTTTTAAATATATATCGGCTTCCCTTAATTTACCGGCTTGCGTAACTGAAATTTTCACTTCTCTCCACTGATATATAATATAGATTAACGCGTGGTCCGGATATGACGATAAGTATGTAGTGGATACTCAACAGTTGCACAATCCAAAAGTTATTTGCAATGCACTAGATGACCTATATGACTGTAGTCACGTAATTAATACATACAAAGATAACGGAAATCGAATCTTATTGTGGTTATTGTTTTTTTTTTAACTTCTCTCTGTATCCCGCACATAGCAGGGTAGTGCAGGCAGAGGGAACCTGAGAACCTAGTGTTAAGACACTCCGTTCTCTTTCCGTTCCCCACTTTTTGGCGGATTTTGAGGTATTGCGTGCTGAGTGGCGGAACTCAACGCCGCGCTTTTCCCTGTCACCAGACCCAGGAAATGAATATACTTTTTCATTTCCTGTAGTGGGAATCGAACCCACAACTGTGGCGTTTATAGTCGCACGCTTGTGCCTCAAGACACCACATGTTTTATTGTTGGTTTTTGAAGTTGCTTTTGCAAGCAAGTTCGAAGTGACCTGTTTAAATAACTAATGCCCCTGCCTGTAAATGCGTTAATAACGCGTAGTGTTGCGTAGTGACGTGTCACTTTATATAAATATGGATGTCAAACCATGGTAGTGTGTGTAACATTTACTTCATTAATTTAATATACTTTCTATGCATTATTTAAAAAAAATATTATCATTCTGCACTCCTTCTCTATATAAACTATAAGTGTGTCAAGTTTCATGCTCCTCCGTCCGCGTAATTTTCCTAAAAAGGGATCCAAAGTTTTTGCTTCACGTATTTATATATAGATTATAATTTAAATGATATGATATGATATGATATGATATGATATGATATGATATAAATATTATCACCGAAAATTACAAGAGAACCTAGTGTTACGACTCTCTGTCCTCTTTTAACATTTCCGTTCCCCATTTTCCTATAGTCTATATATGTATAAAAAATAGCGCCTGTCGTGGCGCAGAGGCACAAGAGTGCAACTGTAAACGCGACAGGTTGTTGGTTCGATTCCCTCTACAGGAAATGGAATTTTTCATTTCTTTTCTCGTTGAGTTCCGCCACTTAGCACAGAATGCCTTAATTCGGTGGAAAATGGGGAACAGAGTGTCTTAACACTAGGTTCCCTCTGCTAACCCTGCTATATGCGGGATACAGCGTGAAGCTATGTATGTATATATAATTTTCTATATATAATATTCTATATATAATTAGTCGGTCTGTCAGCTGATACGAGAGGTCGTCGGGCAATCTGGCATCTCGAACAAAAGCCGATAGCACATCAAAGTCAACAGTTTATTGTCTCTCGGGGTCATTGCCATTTACTTTCATTTTCATTCATGTTTTTTATTTTTAAATTGAATAAATAACAAAGATAAACATTTTGAAATACGTTGAAATCATATATATAAAAAAAATTGTGAGTCATTTAGAGATCTGATATATATATATATATATATATATATATATATATATAGGAGTTAGGTAGGTAGGTATACACATACATATATACCTACCTACCTACCTACCTACCTACCTAACTCCACACTTTATCCCTAGCGGAGTAGTCAGAGAGAACGGAGCGCCAAACACTACGGTCCCTGCATACCTCGTACGCCACGTCCACAGTCATTAACCTCTTCATGCATATCCTCCGGGGGTCTTCATGCTTTTTACGTGACCTTCCTCGCTCATATATCTTTTTCACCATTCTTTCATCACTCTTAGTCTCGACGTGTCCAAACCACCTGAGCACGTTCTTCTTCATTCTTACTATAACATTCTCGCTTATACCTGTCTTTCTAAGTATCTCTTCGTTGCGGATTCGGTCAGCCAAACTATATATACATACGAGACGATAGATACGATACATATACGTATATACGTATAAAAACCTGCATATGCATCTGCTTTAGTAATATCACAAGGTCCCTATGTATCGCGTTTTCCACTCATTAATTGAAAAACAACGTAATAAGATAGCATCGAGATGTATCTTGTAAAGTATGATTCATGTATTATTGTTAACCGACTTTGACAAAAGAATTAAAAAGAAAATAAGAAAAAAAGGAAAAAATAAAAAAGGTTCTATGTGTAATAGTATACCTATTTACTGGGTGTTATTTTATATGACAGCTAGTGCTTCTGATGTGGTCCCATTTAAATTTAGTTTTGGCAGGTGGTAGGAGGTTCGTCCTCCGTCTGGCTCGCGACCACTATCATGTCAAAGACGAACCGCCAAATATCGTATGATGTGTTCCGATTCGATGGCATGTAAGCCAGGTTTTCCCCTTTCCCACCCATCCTTTCCCCAAAATGTGATGGTTCCGATAGCGGACTACTACATTGTCCTCCCCTTCCATCTGTATCCTCTAGGTTGGCAACGCATCTACATATATAGCATATCTGGTGTTGTAGATGTTCATGGACATGGGTAACCACTTACCATCAGGTGGTCCTTCTGCTCGTTTGTCATCCGTTATCCATAAAAAAAAAAAGTTAAAATCTGACGAGTTTTGGTTATTCACGTAATTATTGTACTTTGTTGAGCATTTTGTTTGATGTCGGTTTTCCTTTTTTTTGCTAAATCTTAATTTTTACGTGTTACGTATATATACTGCGCCCACATATTTTTTAAAAAGTGGTTTCGTCAAATCAAGATATCATTTTCTTTCTTCTGGGTTTTCATTCATATTTTTAATTATTTTTATAGAAAACTTTCACTGAAAGAGACAAAGCGCAGCATTTCGGAGTTCCATCATTTTATGTAATGTCACCGATTTTAGACGGAATCATGGAGAAAGAAGTGTGTCACGACATTTATATATTGTTTATTTATTTTCCAACTTCACGTATTCCGCATATGTAAGGATAGACAGAGGAACCGCAAAGGAACCCTGGTGTTAAGACACTCCGTTCTCTTACAACAATTCCGTTCCCCGCTTTTTCCGCAAATTCAGGCATTGCGTGTTGAGTGGCGGAACTCAACACTCGCGCTTTGCCTTGTTACCAAACCCAGTATATTATTAATATATTATTCCCCAATATATGATTTATTTATTATGTATTATTTATATAATAATATATATAAATGAGAAGAAAAACAACTAATGATGTTTACGTTTTGACTTGAAATAATATAAATTACCGTTTCTAGATAAATATTATTATTAGTTAAGTTTCAGGCAAATATTTATTTAGCATGTAAGGAAACTACTGTGATAATAAAGGCTTTTTTTATTTTATTATTGTTTTTCTTATATAAATAATGATGTATTGGGGACTTGGACATGTTATGTGGGACTCCAGACTTATAAATATAGACTGTCCGTATACTACTTAAAACCTCACGGTGTTCCTCCGCCACCACTGTCAAGGTGATGATGGGAACACTGAATTTTTCACCACTGTCCCTAGAGGCTTAGTTTACTAACCGTCTGTGCGAAAAAAAAGCGTGAAGCTACACTTTAAAATGCTTTTTTTTTGGCAGCATTTCTTGAGCCAAACTACGCGTTAACAACATTTTGTGTCTATCAATAATATATATCACTTTTATATAAACATGGATATCAAACCCATATTAATTATTGATGTAACATTTATTTTCTTAATTTAATATACTTTTTTATGCATTATTTTAAAAATATATTATCATTGTGGCACTCCTTCGCTATATAAGAAACTATAAAAATTATTGCCAAATTTCATGCTCCTTCCGTTCACATAATTTTCGTAAAGGTATCTAAGTCTAAAGGTTTTCCTTCACGTATTAACATATAGATATAGCAGGAAATGAACCCACGCCTTCTGGACGCTATCCAAGAGGCGTGTATCTGTCACTTTCACTTTACATTACAGGAGAATGTGTGTACACAAATAATTATATGAGCAATATCAATGACTTCTGCAAAGTTCATACACGTTTGTTGGCGATGTACCAAATATGTGTGCATGTCTTTTGTGTGTCCGTCTGTCTGTTACGGTTTTCTAAGAAAACTTATGCCGTTTTTGATGCGAAATTTCGGCAAAATCTAGCTTGCCGTCACGGTTAATGGTATGACGCTGTGATGCCATAACCCTCTTGTGTGTGTGTGCATATACTACATGTATATATAACATCTTTGTATATGTTGCGTGCTATTATTTATTTCATTAGCGAAATTCTACTTTTCTTTTTTTATTTTATTACATATTTTCCTTATTATTTTTATTTAAATATAAGAATATATTAACTTATTTTTTTTTGCTTGCGTTACTGAGTGATTGACAGACAACGTACACGCGAAACTACTGCATATAGACACATGACATGTGGCGTGTAGGGACGCGGGGAGTGTAGGGGAGTGCTGAGAGAGAACGAGAAACTACTACACATAGAAACATGACATGTGGCGTGTAGGGACACGGGGAGTGTAGGGGAGTGCTGAGAGAGGAGAACGAGAAACTACTGCGCATAGACATATGACATGTGGCGTGTAGGGACGCGGGCAGTGTAGGAGAGTGCTGAGAGAGGAGAACGAGGACCTACTGCACATAGAAACATGACATGTGGCGTGTAGGGACGTGGGGAGTTTAGGGGAGTGCTGAGAGAGGAGAACGAGAAACTACTGCACATAGACACATGACATGTGGCGTGTAGGGACGCGGGCAGTGTAGGAGAGTGCTGAGAGAGGAGAACGAGGACCTACTGCACATAGAAACATGACATGTGGCGTGTAGGGACGCGGGGAGTGTAGGGGAGTGCTGAGAGAGGAGAACGAGAAACTACTGCACATAGACACATGACATGTGGCGTGTAGGGACGCGAGGAGTGTAGGGGAGTGCTAAGAGAGGAGAACGAGAAACTACTGCACATAGACACATGACATGTGGCGTGTAGGGACGCGGGGAGTGTAGGGGAGTGCTGAGAGAGGAGATGAAAGTTTCCTAAGAAAATGGAATTTTAGGTCTTATAATCCACGTAGTTGTAAAATATAGCTAGTTTTTAAATAGTATGTTCTTTGCACGTTTACAAACAAAAAATTTGCTTATAAATTTGAGATCAACAGGAAATGAATCTGCGGTAATTAGAAAGTGTCTTATTCAATTAAAGTATACTTAATTTTTTTTTATCTTCACGCTGTATCCCGCATATAGCAGGGTAGGCAAAGGTAACCAGAGAACCTAGTGTTAAGACACTCCGTTCTCTTTGAACATTTCCGTTCCCCACTTTCCGCCAAATTGAGGCATTGCGTGTTGAGCGGCGGAACTTAACGCCGCGCTTTGTGTTGTTACCAAACCAAAGAAATGAAAATACTTAATAAACAAAGTTAATATATAAGTTAAGTAAATATTGTTTTAAATTTGCTAAATTTGATTTGCGGAAGCAATAAATTTCAGTAAATAACACCAAATAATATTTTCTTAAAAAGATGATAATTGGCAAAATACGATAAGTATGTTATAAATTATTTTGAAACTCCTTAGTAAAGTTTGGCGTCATCATTTCATTTGCCAATTGACATATATATGTATGTTTGTATGTATGTTTTGGAAAATCCAGATAACTCCTAAAACAAACTAATAATGTTCACTTTGTGAACACCAAACAAAGTAACCATCTACGCGTTAATATCAAGAATCTGCGCCTACGCAATCGCTTTGTTTACGTTCCAAATTCAAAAATAGTCCAGTCTTGTTCGAGCGCTCGACGCGTGTGGACGCGTCAGCGGTGCTCCGTTGTTTATTTGTTTTCAATTTTAATCGTTTAAAAATACATATACGTTTTGCAATCGATTTCTACGCAGTTCTGTGAAATTTGTGCGCCAAAATGATTGAGCCAATGAACGCGTCGGCGGTAGATGAACTCGGTGAGTTTGTTTTGATTACTAACGTGTACTCATAGAGGCAAATGTGTCTGTGTGGGTCAGCGTCTGACGGTAAACGTGTTTGGTAGTGGGTTCGATACACATGAGGGGAATGAGAATATATTTATATTATTTTTTTGGCGTTGAGGTTCGTCACTTAACATGCAGTGTCTCAAAATTTGGGTGGAAAGCAGTGAATGGAGTGTTTCGACACTAAGTACTCTCAGACTAGCCCTGCTATGCGGGATAGAGCGTGAACCTGCTTTTATAGTACATATTGTGGTTTAGCTGTATCGGATATTAAAAACCTAGAGGCATACGGAAACGGAATTAAGACACTCCACTCTCTGCTGAACATAATAGAGATATATCGCGAGTTGTGTTGCGGATCTCAACGCCGCGCCTTGTTAAACCAGATCGGTTTGTTATAAATATAAGTATTGGAATTGCTTTTCGAGCCGATAGTATCTTGTAGGACTAAAATACCCACATTTTTATGTTAATTGTATGGAAAGTGCTTCTTATAGCCTATTGGAATGTTTTTATTTTGTTTATTTTTTTTCGAAGCCTTCGTTTCGCAGTGGGTTAATGTCCTGGAACGTGGGTGGTTGTGGATTCGATTCTCTATCGGGGGAACGAGTATTTATTTTTTTTAGCTTTACGCTGTATCATGCATGTAGCAGGGTAGGTAAAAACCTAGTGTTAAAACACTCCATTCACTTAAAACAATTCCGTTCCCCACTTTCCGTCGAATTGAGGCATTGCGTGCTGAGTGGTGGAACTCAACGCCGCACTTTGCCTTGTTACCAAACTCAGAAAATTAACATATTTATATAAACTTAATATTTCCTGGAGTGGGAGTCGAACCCACAACCTGTCGCGTTTACAGTCGCACGCTTGTACCTCAAGACATGACAGTATATTTTATTTATTTTCATTTCTCCGTTCTAAAAGGACAAAGCGCGGCGTTAAGTTTCGCCACTTAACATGCAATATCTTGAATTCATGCGGATAGTGAAAATAGGAGTGTCTTAACACTAGGTTCATTCTAAAGCTGTTTTCTTAATTAAAGTAGGAATCGAACCCACAACCAGGTTTCCACAATTTCTCCTTTACCACCCATACCTTCCCTAGAATGTGGTGGTTCCGATAGTGGATTATTACATTGTCCTCCCCTTACATCTGTATCCTCTAGGTCGGCACCGCATCTACAACATCTCTGGTGTTGTAGATGTTTATGGACGAAGGTAACCACTTACCATCAGGTGGTCCTTCTGCTCATTTGCCATCCGTTATGCATAAAAAAAGCAACCATTATGATTGTATTATCTCTTTTTTTGTTTATTCTAGTTCACGTTAATTGATGCAGACAATGGGGTTTTTGTGTTCTATACATAACTGTTAATTAGGAATACCAGAAATTAAGTTAGGAAATCAAGGAAATTCCAATGATAATGCCTTGGTGCTAACAAGACAAAGCGCGGCGTTGAGTTCCGCCACTCAGCCCGCAATGTCTCTATTTGGCGGAAAGTGGGGAACGGAGTGTCTTAACACGTCGGTTCTCAGGTTCTCGCTACCTACCCTGCTATATGCGGGATACAGCGTGAAGATAACAAAAAATGTCTAGGAGTGCTTTATTTTTTTTTTTGTTTGTTTTTTTTTTTACCTTTTTTGAGTTGGCTCGTTTTTATATTTATGGATTAAGATTTGTTTCCCTTTTTTTTAATGGTATATTTTTAATGGCTTTTAAATATTTGTAAGTTTTCACCTTTTTCCTTTTTTTTTGTTTCGTTTTTTGCTAATTATGATTCAGTTCAAAGCTTTTTTAATCTTTTTTCAACACGACGTTTAAACTGGCTAAGTTAGTGACAGAACTTACTGTTCTTCTCTTATAATATATTATATAGTATATATATATATATATGTATATAATTTGTATAGGCACTAATGTCCCCATTGACGCGTTAACAGCGCGTTGTCTTTAGTTATGTATATGTCACGTTGTATAAACATGGATATCAAACCATGGTAGTGTGTGTAACATTATTTTTTTAATTTAATATACTTTTTATACATTATTTAAAAAAATATTAGCATTCTGCACTCCTTCTCCATATAAACTATAAGTGTGCCAAGTTTCATGCTCCTTCGTCCGTGTAATTTTCGTAAAAAGGGGTACAAAGTTTTTGCTTCACGTATTTATATATAGATAATGATATTTCTTTTACCTACAGTAAGTAAATGTTTACGGAAACTCAGTGAGTCATCGAGATACGTCTTCCCTTTGTTCAATGTCAGGGTATGTATATGTATCTATAGAATGCTAAATATTATTTATTATTTTTATTTCTTGAATTGGGAATCGAACCCACAACCTGTCGCGTGTACATACACACTTGTGCCTCTTTCTTGTTCAGTGTATTTAAATTAGAAACGCTAGACGAAGCCGCGGTCAAGATCAGGTCTTCCTATTTATATATAACGAGTTGTTAGTGTTCGCTAGGAATTTGCAAGATTTTCTCTTTGTCGTTTTGTTTGTCGTTATCGGTTTGGTTTTACCGGTTTATGGTAAAGTGGTATAACCAGAAATTTTCAAGTTTCGTGTAACGAAAATGCGACACGATATATACGTTACTATAGTGTGTGTATATGCGCTCATTTGAACACTTTAAAGTAGATAGATTTACAATTTTTTTAACAATCAATCGCATCTGTCAAAATATATATATTTTTTTTAAGGTGACGCTGTATCCCGCATATGGCGGGGTAGGCAGAGGGAACCAGAGAACCAAGTGTTAAGACACTCCATTCTCTTTCAATATTTCCGTTCCCCACTTTCCGCATGCGGCATTGCGTGTTAAGTGGCGGAACTTAACTCAAATGAAAATACTAAATTTTACATTTCCTGGAGTGGGAACCCACAACCTGTCACGTTTACAGTCGCACGCTTGTGCCTCTGCGCCACGACAGGCGTCAAAATATATTTTTCTTAAATTAAAAGTGTCCTATATCCTTTTTAATTTCTCTAAGGATATGTGTACAAAGTTTCATGATAATTGGTTCAGTAGTTTAGTTTAGGTGTTAAAGCGTAACAAACAGACTTATATTCATATTTATGATATTAGTAGGGTTTCTCCATTACGTAATATCATTATAACAAGAAGGAACGGGTTATTCTTCGGACCGAATTTGATTTGTGACTTACCTGTCTATGGTCTTTTATTTTTTTTTAATCTGTATAAAGCCTTATTTTGTCAGGCATAGAGTAGAAAATGTTTTGTTTTTTTTTTCTTAATGGAATTCAAAATGCCTATGGCGTAGTGTTAACATTAATTTCTTATGGTAGGGAAGTTAAAATAAGTAATAATTGTATAAAAAATTAATCGCCTTTAAAACTTGTCGTGGCGCAGAGGCGCAAGCGTGCAACTGTAAACGCGACAGATTGTGGGTTCAATTCCCACTGCAGAAGAATCATCAACATCGGTTCACTCAGTAAGCAGTTATACGGTAACACACACAAAAATACAGTCGAATTACGCTTCTTCCTTTTTTAAAATTTAAGTATAAAAAGGCTTCACGATTTAAATCAGAAAAAACCTAGTGAGTGACAAGCCACTTCATGAGCATGACCAGAGAATGGAGTGTCTTAACACTAGGTTCTCTGGTTCCCTCTGCCTACCCTACTAGATGCGGGTTACAGCGTGAAGTTAAAAAATAAATAAATAAATAAAAAAACAAGCCACTCCATTCACTTCATATATAGGGTGTCCCAAAATTAACGCAAGATTTGACTTTGCCGTCATTTGTGCAGTGATGAAGTGTTGGCAACCCTGAAAAAAAAGCAATTTGACAGCTAATAGTATAGGGTTATTAAAAATGGAGCGTTACACGATAGAACAACGTGTCTTATAAAATAAATAAATAAATAAATAGTGAACGCTTAGCGGCTGCAGTTCGAATTCAAATCTTGCGTTAATTTTGGGAGACCTTATATAACACTTAACTAGCTTTTATAGCTTACTTTATTTGTATTTGCTTCCTAAATTTGAAGAATTGTCTCAGTCGGATTTTTTGTTCTTTATAATTGTGTGTGTTATTTTCTAAAAAATGTTATAATAATTATTCTAATACTAAATTAACTTTACTTACAGCATTTGTCTTAAAGAACATCAATTACAAATATAACAGGTTTCCGGTTATTACTCACTTTATAGCTTTTTATTTAAAAAAAAACGTAAATAAGTGGATTTCTCTATTATGAAGTATCATGCAATAGATTATACAAACATTTATTTATTTTTTTAGCTTCACGCTGTATCCCACATAGAGCAGGGTAGGCAGAAAGAACCTGAGAACCAAGTGTTAAGACACTCCGTTTCCCACTTTCCGCCGAATTGAGGCGTGCTGAGTGGCGGAACTCAACGCCGCGCTTGGCCTTGTTACCAAACTTAGGAAATGAAAATACTACATTCCCTGGAGTGGGAATCGAACCCACAACCTGTCGTGTTTACAGTCGCACACAGACAGGCGTTAGAAATATACTTTCTTTCAAGCTTCAAAATTTATCTTAAATATTAGGATAGGTAAAGAGAATTTAATGTCATAACACTCCGTTCTTTTCTTTCCGTCCGACATTTTGAGTGGCGGAACTCAACGCCGCGGGTTTTTAGTGTAATCTGATATATTTAAGCGCGGCGTTGAGTTCCCCACTCACGACCTCAATGCCTCAATTTGGCAGAAAGTGAATTCGGAGTGTCTTAACACTAGGTTCTCGAATCCCTCTGTCTACCCTGCTATATGCGGGATACAGCGTGAAGATATAAAAAAAATCAAGTATATTTCTTCCATAGATATAAGAGAAGCTACTAAGAATAGCATTTTTAAACAGTCAGTTTTAAAAAGGATGCAATTAATTGTTCAGATCTCCGTTGCGTAGTACGAATGAAGATCGTCAAGTGACTGACAATAGCTAATATAGTTAGACAATTGGTTGCTGACTGACTTGGGATAGGTAATTTCAGTCACTAGTAAGTCATTCTAGTGACCTGTCACTATCTAATTTATTTGTTGTTATTATTTTTAACTTCACGCTGTATCCCGCATACAGCAGGGTGAAACAGAGGAACAAGAGAGATACAATTTCAAAAGGCACTGTATTTTCTTTAACAATTCCGTTCCCACTTTCCGCCGAATTGAGGGGCATTGCGTGTTGAGTGGCGGAACTCAACGCCTTACCTTTGCCTTTTTACCAAACCCAGAAATGGAAATACTAAATTTTACATTTCCTGGAGTGAGAAGCGAACACAGCTGTCGCGTTTACAGTTGCGCTTGTGCCTCTACGCCACGACCAGGCGTCACTATCTAATTATTGAGTGTATGATTCCATATTATAAGCGGTCATTTTATGTATAAATACGTGAAGCAAAAAACTTTGTACCCCCTTTTACGAAAATTACGCGGACAGAGAGGAGTATGAAACTTGGCACACTTATAGGTTATATGAAGGGAGTGCACAGTGTTGTTTTTTGGTAAGTAACAAGGCAAAGCGCGGCGTTGAGGTTCCGCCCTCAGCACGCAATGCACCTCAATTCGACGGAAAAATGGGGCAGGTGTCTCTTTACTAGGATCTCAGATCCCCTCTGCTTACTCTGCTATGTGCGGGATACAGCGTAACTCTAATAATAAAGTTTTAATATAAATTCTTATGTTTGAATTTCAGAATCTTGGGTGGAGGTTAAACTCCGGCGTTTACTAGTGGTGCAGAAAACGGCCACATCAGGTTGTTGCAGGAGGCGCAGAGAGAGTAGAGACTCTTCAGTGCGTCACTCCCGCGCCTCAATAATCAAAAGGCAGGTGGGTATCATATAGAAATACAGAAGCAAACACTTTGCACCTTTGCAAATTACGCAGTCGGAGCATGAGCAGGTGCCCTGGTTTATATAGAAGGAGTGCAAAATGATAATATTTTTTAAATGATCATAAAGAAGTTAAATTAAATTCTTCAAATAAAAATATTTACACACACCTGTGGTTTGACATCCATGTCTATAAAGTGACATATACATACATTGCTAAAGCCAACGCGTTGTTAACGCGTCAGCAGGAACAATAATGACAATAAAACTTGTGCGCTTTGATAACATTTAAAAATAATAGGTATAGTTTTCCGTTCCCCCACAAAACCAGTTTAAGGTGACACAGGCAGGAAGTTAGACTGATGATCTTCACGCTACAGCGCGTGTGTATATATATGTATTTTATTTAAAATTATATATATATATATATATATATATATATATATATATATCTCTCTTCTGTATATATATCAACTGTCTGTCTGTCTGTCGCGGCGCAGAGGCAAGCGTGCGACTGTAAACGCGACAGGTTGTGGGTTCGATTCCCACACCCAGGAAATGGAACTTTTCATTTCCTGTGTTTGGCTAACACTAAGCAAAAGTGCGTCGTTGGGTTCCGCCACTCAGCGTAATGCCTCTATTCGACGAAAAGCGGGGAACGGAGTGTGTGTCTTAACACTAGGTTCTCGGATTCCCATTACTACCCTGCTATATGCACGGTATACAGCGTGGAGATAAAAATAAATAAAATAACACCATGTACATAAACGTAAATTTAGACCTTCGTATTAATTGCATTGATTTGTGAGTTCGATTACCATTCGAGGCTAATGATCTCGTAAGACAAAGGTGATCCAGTTTCGCCATTCAGCATGCGATATTTCCGGGTGAATTGTCCTGTGGAAGGTAAAGAGCAGAGTGTCATAACACTAGGTTAAAAACATAAGAAAACTAAACTTGTGTATAGTGACTAGACACTCCTTTGCGATACATGAAATATATTTAAAGATTTTTTTTTTAATTTTCGAGAAGCCCAAAGTCTCCCAAACAGTCCGAACTTGGGCCATCCACCTGAAGACGAACTGAAAAGGAGTTTATATCAGTGTTGGAAGTGGAAGGTTGCTTGTTTTATTTGTGCATGTTACTATTTCTTTTTATAATTTTTTTTTGAGAAAGAAGAGCGTGAAGCTATCACGTTTTCTTTATTATAATAGATGATTAATTAAGTGTCTAGACACTTTGTGTTTTCCAGTTTCAGCCATGCTTTGTGTTACTAGAGTGGAGAAAATGAAATCATTTGAAATATAATCCCACTCCCCTTCATGTGTATGAACCTATGACCTGTCACGTTTACAGCACGCATTGCCTTAATTCAGCGGAAGTGGGAACAGAGTGTCTTAACACTAGGTTTCTCAGGTTCCCTCTGTCCTATCCTGCTATATGCGGGATACAGCGTGAAGATAAGAAAAAATATAATTAATAAGAATTTTTTATATTGCTTAAATTCCTAGTTCAGTTCTTTAATTATGGCGCAAAATTAAAACATGTAGCGGAACTCGAACCCGCGCCTCTTGTTCACCAAATCCAAGCGCTCTGAGAGCCGCTACGCCATACGTTCTTATCTAACCTTCGAACAAAACTCTTTGGGAGATCCCTTGACCACGTGACTATAGAGAAACCGATAATGTAAAACCTTAAATGGTGGCTCTTTTTTTTTAAATTTAGCATTTTTTTCAGGATGACTCCAACGACCTTTGGGTGTGGGAGTGGAGCAGTCAGCCCGACCAAGTGCCACCCAAGTGAGTGACCTTTTCTTAGTGATTATAGTGTCCCGTTTTTATTTATTGTATTTTGAGTGATAGTGTCTCATCATATCTCTTATTTTTTAAAAGCTAAATTAATATTTTATCTAGCGTAGTAAGAGCGTTAGTCTGTGTAAGTGGCGGAACTTAACGCCGCAATTGTCTCTCTTTTTATTTTCATGGAAGAAAAGAAATTCTTATTAATTAGTTAAAAGACTTTTTATGTAATGAGGAATCAAATACTTAAATCCTTACTATTCTTACTATAGTACATATATATAATAATATATATTATATATAATAATATATATTATATATAATAATATATATTATATATATTAACTATAATGCCTCAAATGCGAAAGTAACTCTGTCTGTCTGTCTTTCACACCTAAACCACTGAACCGATTTTGAGTGAAATTCGGTATTAAGATAGAACCGAACTTGGAGTAGGACATAGGATACTTTTATTGCGAAAAAAATGGTAGATGGGGTTGGAAAATAGGATGAAAGTTTGTATGGAAGTTCCTTGTTGTCAAACATAAAATCATGTAAGAATTGTTCAACTGTTTACAATTTTCACACCTAAATAGCAGACAATTTTGACAAATAGTCTAGACCTTGGGAAAGAGTATAGGCTACTCCTTACCATTAATATAGCGTTATATAACCGAATTCCACGCGGGCGAAGCCGCGGGCGGAAAGCTAGTTTACTATATTTTTTTAAATACAGAATAACTTATAAGAATTTTTTTTTTTTTTAGTAGATATTATGAACTAAAATATTTGAAAAGGACATTTATATATATATTAAAAAAACTGTTCCGTTTCTCACTGAGTGACTGACAGACACCACACAGATAAAACGGTGCACGGTGAAACATGACACTTGATATGACAAAGTGTTCTCTTTCTCCGCGCACTTGGAAAGTGCAAGGAAGTACTGAGAGAGGGGAAACAGGGGATTTTACCTTTTTTACTTTTTTTCAAACACAGGAGGTTATCGTGTCTGTGTGTGACATCGTCTGACGTCTCACTGTTAACGTTATAATTGTGGGTTCGATTCTCGCTTGGGGGAGTCATAATGTTTAAATTATTTTCCTTCCACTGCTCCCTTAAGACATAACGTAGCTTTGAAATTGGGTACGCAACGCAACGTTTCGAATTCCGAAGGAAAGCGAAGGACGGAGTGTTTTAATATTCTAGGAAGTGAAAATACTGAGCTACATTTCTTGGAGTTGGAATCGAACCCACAATCTGTGTTTATAGTCGTACGTTTGTACCACGACAGGCCACATTAAAGTAAATTTGTGTGTCGCACAGGGACTGGCGTTTCAAGCACCCCCCTAGCGGTCGCGGGCCCCCCTCCGCCACCTCCTCTATTGAGGTGCTCGAGCAACTCGCGCCCAGCAACCAGGTAACACTTACACTTGCACGCAAAGTTACACGCACACTTACACTTCTTTTCTTTTTTTTTCTTTTTATGGATAACGATAACATAAATATGGTGGTAAAGGAGCAGAAGTACCACCTGATGGTAAGTGGTTACCTTCGCCCATAGACATCTACAATACCAGAGATGTTGTAGAGGCGTTGCCAACCTAGAGGATACTGATGGAAGGGGAGCACAATGTAGTAGTTCGCTATCGGAACCACACACCACATTTTGGGGAAAGGATGGGTGGGAAAGGGGAAAACCTGGCTTACATGTCATCGAACCGGAACACATCATAAGATATTTGGCGGTTCGTCTTTGACATGATAGTGGTCGCGAGCCAGTCGGAGGACGAACCTCCTACCACCAAACAAAAGAGAAGAGTTTTGTGAACGTTACAAAAAACTGATAACTATGCTATGGTACTATATATGTTTTAGTTGTAATGTATTTCTTTAAGTATCATTTTGACGCCTGTCGTGTCGCAGAGGCACAGGCGTGCGACCGAAGACGCGACAGGTTGTGGGTTCGATTCCCACTCCAGGAAATGTAAAATTTAGTATTTTCATTTCTTAGGTTTGGTAACAAGGCAAAGCGCGGCGTTGAGTTCCGCCACTCAACACGCAATGCCTCAATTCGGCGGAAAGTGGGGAACGGAATTGTTGAAAGATAATGGAGTTTCTTAACACTAGATTCTCAGGTTCTCTCTACCTACCCTGCTGTATGCGGGATACAGCGTGAAGATAAAAATAATGTATATTTAGGAGAAAAGAATAATTTGGGGTTTGATTACTAATATATGTAATGAAATGACATTTCATTAATTCAAATTTGCCGCATATCTAAGTTGTCTGTGGAATATATGAATATAAACTCTCATGGTCACATACATAAGAATAAGTTTGTTCGACGGGATATTTACCATGTATTGTTTTTATTTTGAGCGCCAAATAAAGGGATAATAGGGAGCTCAAAATAAAAACTACATGGTAAATATCCTGTCGAACAAACTATTCTTTTGTCTGTGGAAGTCGGTCGAAGTGACGTGGGATTCAATGGCGGATGATGTTCAGATTACTTTGTGCAATTTATTAGAGATAGATACTTAACTTAACTCAACTTCAGGCTTATCCCTAGCGGGGTAGTCAGAGAGAATGGAGCGCCAAACGCCACGGTCCCTGCATACCTCGCACGCCTCGTCCACAATCATTAACCTCTTCATGCATGCCCTCCGGGGAGTCCTCATGCTTTTTACGTGACCTTCCTCCAGTATCGTCGATACTGCATTCTCGAAGGCCAACCGAGGTCTCTCCCTAACTCTCTTACCGCTCTTAGAGATAGATGAAAGGATATAATTGAGGAAGGATATTAGTACTTTAAATTGTCGTTTCTTTGTATTCTCAGAGAAACAAATTGTGGTTTATTTTTGAAAATCCTCAATAATATATACATACATACATGGCTTCACGCTGTATCCCGCATATAGCAGGGTAGGCAGAGGGAATCTAGTGTTAAGACACTCCGTTCCCCACTTTCCGCCAAATTGAGGCATTGCGTGCGGAGTGGTGGAACTCAACGCCGCGCTTTGCCTTGTTACCAAACCCAGGAAATGAAAAATTACATTTCCTGTAGTGGGAATCGAACCCATAACCTGTCGAGTTTACAGTCGCACGCTTGTGCCTCAAGACACAACAGGCTCATAAATATAACAAGTACTACGATCTAACAAACGAACTAAGAACAGAGGTAGGCGTGAGAGGTATAACAGTGAAATTTCTCTATAATCTATTAAAAGATCTCGGCCTGTCTAGAACTATTATCAGTTCACTTCTAGCACGTATTTGGAAGGCATTAGTAGGATCTTTTCAAATTTGGTTAGGTAGAGAGAGGGGCGCGGACAGTATTTGTGTGTTAAAGGGGCCCCTTAAACCTATACGTTGGGTTGTAAGTCCCAGACACTCTTCAAACTCCTCTCTCTGCAAGAAGAAGTAAGAAGTTTCTTCTCTTATATTTCAATGATTCTCTTAACTTGAAAGATTTGTAATTTCTTTTTTTTTATCTTCACGCTGTATCCCGCATATAGCGGGGTAGGCAGAGGGAACCAGATAACCTAGTGTTAAGACACTCCATTCTCTTTCAACATTTCCGTTCCCCACTTTCCGCCAAATTGAGGCATTGCGTGTTGAGTGGCGTAATTCAACGCCGCGCCTTGTTGCCAAACCCAAGAAAATGAACACACTAAATTTTACATTTCCTAGAGTGGGAATCGAACCCACAACCTGTCGCGTTTACAGTCGCACGCTTGTACCTCTGCGCCACGATAGGCGTAATTATGAGTTGAGATCCTATAACATGTATGAAATGAATGCTTTTGATGATTTTCTTTTTGGATCTTTTCTTAGTTTCTTATTTATGAAAAAATGTATTGTAACACGTTGTTTAAAGCCACCCATCGTCGTGGGTATCCTCAGGAGAGTTCTCGGAAAGGTACGTGTATGTAATATTTGTGTGTGACGTTGTCAGGCGTCGCCGGTCGGGCTGTCGGTGCGCCGCGCGTGCCTGTTCAGTCGCGGCGCGCTGGCGGCCGTGCTCGTCACCAACCTCGTGTCGCTGCTGCTCGGCGCCGGCATCGGGTGAGACACCACACACACGCAACACACATACACACACGCACATCACACATACTCACACAACATATAAACACACGCAACACACATACACAAACCACACTCACTAACACATAAGCGCACACACAAATACACAGACGCATAGATACACACACGCACACACGCACCTTACTCGCAAACACACACGCACACACATAAACGCACGCACATATATAGATACACAAATACATGCACATATCCAGTATACAGACACATCCATACTTTAAATATACACACACACACACACATACTCATACCTACAAAAACTCTATTATCATTTAGTAGGAATCCTTGCAACTATTTATTTTTTATAATTCATGAACATTAAAAAAAATTAATACTTTTAATTATTGGCTTTTCAAATTAATTTGTTGTAATAATGACGCAGGTTCGAATCCTGCTTTATTTTTTTTTATATTACAGTCAAATGTAATTAGAGAGCGTAGTGTTAAGACACTCCGTTCTTCATTTTCTGTCTAATTTATAGACATTGTGTTTTAAGTTGCGTAACTAAACGCCGTGAATAATATTTTTTAATGTTTTAATTGATTTCCCTCGTTTTACAGAATGTGGCTGAGTAAGAAGGGCATGTTGCCTCCCAGACTTATCATCTTGAATTAGATTTAAGAATGTCGGCTTACATTATCGATATTGCTATGGTTTAAAAAAAAAAAATTAAAAAAAATTCTCTTAGGATGAATGATGTTATGCCTATGCCTTTGTGAGCTGCTTTTTTTTATATAATAGAAACTATTTTAAAAATATTGGGCACAGATTAAATATGGTTTTTTGTATTATTTTGACAGTTGTTCTTTTTTTTTTAAATATGGTTTTAGGATGTATGATGTTATGTATATGCCATTGTGAGCTGTTTTTTTTTCTAATAAAATTGAAAGTGTTTTAAAAATATTATGCGTAGGAACAAAATCCTTTTTTTTTATTTTGACAGTTAAATAATTTAAAATAAAATAAAAAAATTGTGTTAAGAGTGAATGATATTATGCATTTGCCATTGTGAGCTGTTTTTTTTAGTACTAGCACAGATTAATATATAGTTTGTTAACTGTCATTTAAATATTTTAAAAAATAATAAAGTATCCTGGTCTTAGGATGAATGATGTTATGTCTTTGCCATTGTGAGCTGTTTATTTTTTAAGAATTCTCAATTTTTTTTAAATTTAAGGTCAAGGTTAAATGAAATGTCACATTTTCGTTATTTCTAATTAAAAGGACTTTTCTGGAATATATTTTTTTTATTTTTGTATCTTTTTTTTTAAACCATAGCAATTATGATGAGTATCTGTGAAATGTATAAGTAAGGTCTAGTGTTTATATTTTTAATAAAAAAAAAGTTTTTTTTTATTAAAAGAAAAACACTTATAAATTAAGGTGTTCGATTTGTATTTGTATTAAAAAAAAAAATATGGCTGAATGTCATAATACATGTTGCTTTTAATATGTTATCTGTTTCTTTTTTTTTAAATATAAATACAAAATGAATGGAATATGATTATAAATTTAATATCTATAAAAATATTTTAAAAATATCGAAATTTAATTTGAATGTTTGTTTATTTATTGCTTTTATTTTTTTTTTTAAAGATATTAAATTTATTATTTGCGCATAGACTGCTAGACTGAGAAGGTGGAGAAATTAAAAAAAAAAAAATTAAAAAAAAAAAAAAAAAACGAATTTTTTCTAATTATATTTTTTTTTTTTTAAGATTTTTTTAAATTTTTTTTTTTTAATTTTATTTATTGATTCGAAGGATGTATAGAGTGCGATCTTTGTCAATGAGTAAATTTAAAAAAAAAAAAACCTTTTTATTAAAGAATCCTAGTCTTAAGATTTCCATTCTTCATTTTAAGTATATATTATTATTATAATAAAAGTAATTGTATAACATAAATATTTAGCGGCCATTTTGTTTTTCTTTTCCTTGTATTTCCTTTTTTACCCGACTGTAAGAGGGTTATGTTTTTCGCGCGTATCATGTTATGTTTGTCTGTTTTTTTTTTTAACTTCACGCTGTATCCCGCATATAGCGGGGTAGGCAGAGGGAACCAGAGAGCCTAGTGTTAAGACACTCCGTTCTCTTTCAACGATTCCGTTCCCCACTTTCCGCCGAATTGAGGCATTGCGGGTTGAGTGGCGGAACTCAACGCCGCGCTTTGCCTTGTTACCAAACCCAAGAATTGAAAATACTAAATTTTACATTTCCTGGAGCGGGAATCGAACCCACAACCTGTCGCGTTTAGTCAGTTAAAAATATTCTATATTACCTCATATCTTCTAAACCCCTGAACCGAATTATATAATGAATCGCACCAACACATCTAAATCTTATTAAAAAAGTGAACGCATTAAATACGCCTGTTCTTGCAAATAACTATAGCTTTTGTTTCATCAAAATCGATATCGTTTGGTGACGTCACGTGGCGATAGGTATGTGTGCGTGTGGCCGTTGTGTGTGTGTGCACGTGACGTCACACAGTAGCGCTACTAGCGCTACCGAGGCCGCACTTTAACGCGACATATCTCACTCATTTTTGAACATAGAAAAAAAAACAAATTGAATTTTCTTCAGTTACCTTCTACTTAGATAAAAACATAGATGAGACATATTAAGGTGACGTTAGATAGGTATTGATACTCGAAGTGTTCTTAGATATGTGACGTCACTCTTAATTCAATATGGCGCCCTCTAGAGGCAATTACGTCATGAATACAAAGAAAACAATCGTTGATGTGTACCGTGTGGGGTGTCAAATGAAAGTACTCAATTAGCACATTGCAAATATATAACACATAACTAGCTTTTATAGCTTACTTTATTTGTATTTGCTTCCTGAATTTGAAGAATTGGTTCAGTCGGGTTTTTTGTTCTTTATAATTACCAATACCAATACATAAGATAAGATATATATATATAAAATATTTCAAATCTTACTATTCCAATAATCATTACCCAATTGATTACTTTTATAGTAAATAATTAAAATAAAATTACGAATAACTCAAAAACTGCGCGTTAGTTTGAGAACCTCCTTTTGTTTGGTTTCCTTTAAAATTTATAAATTTTAAGTTTAAATTGTAAATATTCTCATCGAGTAGTTTTTTTTTGTTTTATACTTATTACATAAATTATATATCCATAGCGTGAATAACTTGATTAATCTAAAATACATACTTTTTCTGGGCATTTTTTAAGTTTCACTTTTATGCGACTGTAAACGCGACAGGTTGTGGGTTCGATTCCCGCTTTAGGAAATGGATATTTTTCATTTCCTGGGTTTGTTACGCAAAGCGCGGCGTTGAGTTCCGCCACTCAACACGCAATGTCTCAATTCGGCGGAAAGTGGGGAACTGAGTGTCTTGACACTAGGTTCCCTCTGTCTACCTTGCTATATGCGGGATACAGCGTGAAGTTCCTTTTGTTTGTTTCCTTGTTTACACTGAATTTTGTCTTATTTGAGTGGGAAAATAAAAATATTGAATTTTCCCCTGAACGGGAATCGAACCCACACTTATCGTTATCATTACTATTTTAATAGATATGATTAAACAATTTGTAGCAAACATTGTTGACAAAATCTGCTCAAAATGAAACATGCTGTATAA
Organism: Philaethria dido; assembly: GCA_033558755.1. Lineage (NCBI taxonomy): Eukaryota > Metazoa > Arthropoda > Insecta > Lepidoptera > Nymphalidae > Philaethria > Philaethria dido. The sequence continues at coordinate 140,062 of JAKGSA010000764.1, forward strand.
TGTTTTTGTTAAAAAAATATATATTTTTGTTGTTTTTTGTTCTTCATTATAATCATTAAATGTATATATTATGTGTCATTGTAATCGATAGTGTAAGCTTCTATTCAATAAAAATACGCCATTTTAAGTAAATCTATTGTCTTTTTCTTACTACAGACCTGCCACTTCGACAATTTAGAGTTAAGATAAAAAATATATTACGGTTCGATGGCATGTAAGCCAGGTTTTCCCCTTTTCCAGCCTATCCTTTCCCAAGAATGTGAAAGTATATATATTAAGAAAGTATATATTTTTCTCAGTGCCTGTCGTGGCGCAGAGGCACAGCACGCGAGTTTTTTGAAGGGTCGGCAACGCGTAAGTGATGCCCCTGGTGTTGCAAGCGTCCATAGGCCACGGTAACCACTTACCATCAGGTGGGCCGTGTGCCTTGTTGCCACCGTCGTGGTATATAAAAAAAAAAAAAAAAAAAAACGCGACAGGCTAACGGAGCGTCTTGACAGTAAATTCCTTGACTATTATTCTTGTATACGGGATAAAGGTATATCTTTTTTATGTATGAAGCGTAAATAAAACACTGGAGTTCACAATAAGTATTATGAGTTAGCCAAGTAGCCTAATATGTTGCCATACATAATTCAAAAAAATATACCAACATTTATTTTACAAGAAAGTTAATAAGTGGTGATTTAATTACATAACAGTCAGCAAGTTGACACCTTATTCACTATAAATATGATAACCACTAAAAATTAATTTTCTCATTAATAGAAAAAAATTAAATACAATTTACACGGCAAAAGGCTGATTCTCTCTCGACTCTTCGCGAGTGTGGCCGCATCCGAAATCGAATTGATTTTTTCAAGCAATGATATGACCATCATGCTTTGCTGATTTCAACATACATAATGTCATAATAACTTTTTAGATATTGGAACATTGTCTCTGATCACTTGGTGATGTGGGATAAACGCGAAGCTGCGAAGTCATTTAGCGAGAGACAGAAAATCATTGTGCATTCATAATAAATTTATATGTGTTTATTATAAGTGGTTGAATTCAGCAAATTTTTTATTAAATAATATAACTCAATTAACATTTAAAGTGCATATGCATGCACTTTTCATTGCATTCATGTGCACAGTGAGTTAGAACAAAAAATAAAACAATTTGTGTCTAAGGTGGCATAGTAACTAGTATGCTCTTTGAATAGTAAGGGCTAAGGGGTTTTAATAATTCTTTTTTTTTTAATTTCCTCAAATATATAGATCAAGTATGTATAGAGGCTTATTAAACATGAGCCATTAAAAGCAGTAAGGTAGAATGAAGCATCATTAATCAAATTTAAATTTATTTTTTCTTATTACGAAAAAATACTATATTGAGCTTTATTCTGCTCGCTCCAGTCTGTTTCAAAGGTATCATTGCCACACAAAGAATTGTAAACCATTGTCAAATATAAAAAAGAAAAAAAATAGTCCTGCTGTGGAGTTTCTTGCGCCGGTTCTTTGTGGTCTGAGGTATTAAATTTAGTGGAACTGGCGGTAAATTATTTGACGTTCAAAAAATGAAGCTTGTAACTTCTTATTTTGAATAAAAATTATTTGACTTGACTTTGACTTTGATTAATCTAAATATACTTTACGTCAGAATAACAGTCATAATAGAACAAAGAAATTTTCTTATTCTGCTCCTTTTCTTTTCTTACCTTTTGTCCAAATATATATTTTTAAAAATTGAATGACCACCAACTAAATATTGACCTCCTAAACCTAATATGTATTACCTCCATCTCACTATATATCTATTAAACTCGGATGTGTCATGATGTATAAAAAGCAGGACTGTAAGCTGCAAAAAAGTATTGAACCTTTGCAGTAATGCTTCTTATGTTCTACTTTACATTTTTAAGGTTTTTTCTTCCCATCCACATACTTATCACCATCTTTAGCCTTTTTGTCGTATTTCTTCACCCAATAGAATGAGCAAATATGTAATCTGGGACCGTAAGCTCTGACCACTATACGAAAACGTCCCTGATAAGCTGTTGAATAAACTTCAAAAACAATTTCTCGTCTTGGATGACTGAGATTATTTAGTTCTGCGAACTCTGGATCCAGAACTTTCAATTGAATTAATAATTTACGTATCCATTCGAAATATTGTGTGACCGTCCACTCTTTCCCTTGAACGACTTTATGCTTTAAATAATGATACACTTTCGTGAAAATCCCAGAAAAATCTGGCTCCAAAGGTTTGTTTTTATTATTTTCGATAATTTCTTTTCGTGCATTTTCAAATAAATCTGTGATTTCAGTCAAAATATCTTCTTACGCTGTAAAAACTTTCTGCATGGCATTCCGCAAGCACTTTGTCAGTAAGTTTTATTTCCCTTTAATTTTTTCTTTAGTCCACTGAAGGAAGCTTGCCTTTATAGTATTTAGCAACGATTTCCATCAGAGCGATGAAGTTTTCATAAGCAACATTTGCCGCAAAAAGCAAATCCGCGATTGGAAGAGTTCAATCACACTCGACAAGATATCTTCAATGGCAATATTTTGTCTTCTGAAGTCATCTAATATCTACGAAATTTTCTTCTTTCATGTTTCAAATTTGTTAAAAAAGATAATATCTTTTTTAACCAACTCTGCTGAAGCGTTACATTGATCCAAAACAGCTTTTAATATCTTAATAAAATCGTTTAGTTTTCCATAATCTTGAACTATTTCTTTTTTGTTGTTATTAAGTTGTTGTTGGTTATTATTATTATTATTGTTACTTCGTTGCGGTTGTTGAGAGCTCGATGTTTTCTGTGCAGAGAATTCGTGTTCTGTGTTTGTGCTTCTTTCCGGGAAGAGCATTTGAAGTTGAAGGACCTTGTCTATTGTTAAAAGAAGCACGGTTATTAGAACCTTGATTTTGGTTTTTATCCTGTGTTGTCTGTGGAGGAATAAAAGTTACGGTAACAGAATTCTTCTGCCTTTCAAAAGGATTGAACTGAAGATTTGGATAAACAGGTTGACATCGACGACAGTCGCAAGTGATGTTCTGTTCTTGTATCGTGCTTGATCACGTTCCTTCGATTCGAAACCGTAGTAGCAGCTAGTTGTGGCGGATAGTATTGTGAATTATTTTCTATTCGATAATTATAGTCTGATAGAGAATACAATGAAGCGTTCCTTCTAATGCAGTGTCTTTCGTTCGTTTTCTTCTTCTTCTTCTCGTATCCTTCTCATTTCCCTCATTAATCGCTTTCTTTCCTGTTCCCTTCTCTTTTGTGCCTCCCACTTCCTTTCCATTTCTTCCTCCCTCTCCCTTTCCATTTCTTCCTCCCTCTCCCTTTCCATTTCTTCCTCCTTCTCTCTCTCTCTTCTTCTTCTCCTTGCTTCTTTTTCTTTCTCTCTTGCTAATCTTCTCATATCTTCTTCACATCTTCTTCTCTGTTCTTTTTCTCTTTCGCACTGTTCAAGGAAAAGAGCTAATGCACCTGCAGCCACTATTCCTAAGCCAACAATTGCTGTTACAGGTTCTACACCCATGTTTTTGCTTAATCTTCTATTTTAAAATATAAAGCGAAATTAACTACTTATTACTTATTACTTAGGTGTCCTGAAATTCTTATTCTTCTTATGCACTGTAAGTCCTTGTAGCAGATAGACCTTCACGAAACCGCAGCGAGAGTATCCAGAAGAGAAGACGTATTTTCTATTAAAGTATTATGATCAGACGCATATACTTTTCTAGTTCTTATTTTTGTTTTCTTTTCATCTCCTTGTGTTATTTAGTCTCTCCACCAAGTATGAGAAGCGGGTAATTCCTCAGCTTCGTCACGATCACTATCCGGATCATCAGGATCTTTACATCCTTTCCATTTAGAGATCAGATCGTCTAGGATTTCGATGAACTTGTTTATTTCCGAAAACTGCTGCGAAAAATTCTTTCCCTGAATTTTAGTTGGGTAATCACCAAATTCATCGATCAAAAACTGCAAAGCTGATCGTTTCCTCAAAACTTCTGTGTCTAATCTCCTTCTATACTTAATTGCAACGTGTGCTACGCTAATTTCAATATATTTTAATGAATTTTCGAGTAACGGACCTATGATGGCTTTACTTTCTTCTGAGATATTAGTTTTCTCAGTCCCCAAATCATAAATGAGGTCTAGAACTTGGTCGGTTTGATAGCAGCTAGCTAAAATGTCTGAACGCGTGTCGTACTTAGCAGTTTGCAGTTCCTCTAAGCGGTTAATCAGTTGGTCTGTGTCTCCTGACATAGCATTTGATGAATTCACGCACGCTGTGGCTGTAACAAGACCCTTCATTATTCTCGGTCCGGATATCATATTTGATTTGAGTTAAATATCAAAAACATTTATAATTTCTGGGGTTGTATAAAGAAAATAAGACAGTAATCAGTGGGAATATAACTGAAGACAAAGTAACAAGTATTTAAAAAATGCGAATAGGAATAAAAATCTCCATACCAAAGTTGGAAATAGTGTTTGGATGTAGTTTATATAACATTACAAATTTGTTGTAAATAACAAGGGTTTCTTACAAGTTACGCCCAATTAAACAAGTTTGTGTCAACCCACCAACCTACACTACTGAACCAGTGTGGTGGGTTACGGTCTAAAAATCCTTCTCTAACCCATAGTAGAGGGTGGCATCAGCATATAACTGTATAAATAACATATATAGCTAAGATGTGAGTAATTGTGAAAGCACTATTTTAAAATTATTTATGATGAAAGTCACATATCTATATATTAATACATAAAGCAAAAACTTTATACCCCTTTTTACGAAAATTACGTGGACGGAGAAGCATGAAACTTATATAGCGAAAAAGTGCAGAATGATATCTTTTTAAAATAATAAAAATTAATCAAAAAAAAAAAGGGAATAAATATTAGATATAAGTACTTATTCTCCTTATAAATTTATACTGCGCAGTAATACATCGTATGATCACCCAACCAGTATGAATCATCGTATGCATTCGTTTTCTAAGAAATAAATGTTTCTAGATAGATAAAACTGAACTTTATATATAGACAAAGATACTTAGTTCTTCAATATTTATGTACTTATTAAAATAATCCATTTTTGTTCGTTTCACTTTATTACATTTTTAACTGTTAATATGAAAAATTGGTGCCTACCAAAACTACAACTTTAGGAACCTTTAAATGTTTGTCCTGTAAAGTTGGGCTTTTTTGTTAGGTGGTAGGAGGTTCGTCCTCCGACTGGCTCGCGACCACTATCATGTCAAAGACGAACCGCCAAATATCTAATGATGTGTTCCGGTTCGATGGCATGTAAGCCAGATTTTCCCCTTTCCCACCCATCCTTTCTTCAAAATGTGGTGGTTCTGATAGTGGACTACTACATTGTCCCCCCTTCCATCAGTATCCCCTAGGTTGGCAACGCATCTGCAACATCTCTGGTGTTGTAGATGTCTATGGGCGAAGGTAACCACTTACCATCAGGTGGTCCTTCTGCTCGTTTGCCGTCCGTTATCAATAAAAAAAAAAAAAAAAAAACACTGGTAGCCGTGTTCGTGGGACTCGTAAGTACGAATAAGAGTGCTTAAATTTAATAAGACAAATTTAAATTTTCCTAATTCACTAAAAGATAATACTCTATTCCAACTCTCACATATAAATTAATTTTCGAAGAGGTACTTACCGAAAAGTTATCTTAGCGCATATGAACAATTAGCACAAAACAGCTGTTATAACAACACTACCTCAATAATCTTTGTTGGAAATATAATTGAACAAAACAAAACACGTCTATATTGTCCGATAAAACGGATTTTGTGTTAGATATCCTTATAATACACGCTGTTATCAAACGCACACTTTTGATAAGAGCGCAACTTTGAAGTCACATAAACTTAGGATGCAACATGAATCGACTTTTGCAAATATCGATATATCTGACTGTGGTAACTTTTTATTTGTATGTACATAATTTGGTACATTTCCTGAGAACCATATCTTTAGCATTATATTACATTTTAAAGTAATAACAGTCTCTTTGTTGGCAATGTATATTTTGAGATTTAATACGGCCACGTTGCGCGCCGTCCTCGGAACACTATTATGTCGGAAGAAAATGCCTTGATATATCTGTCCCTGGAGTTAGACTGCCGTGGCGCCTAAGGAAGCGATGGCTGGATGTCGTGAAGCAGGATGAAAGTGAGAGCTAATGGACTAACCACCTGTGATGCAGAAGATCAAAGTGGAGTAGGTTGCTAGAAGGCAGACCCTGGCTAGCCGGGATAAATGCTAAGAAGAAGAAGAAGAAGTCTTTGTTGGCAATATAACTAAACAACGCACGTCTGTAAGTACTGATCAATATGCAGGTAAAAAATGTATAATATTTATATAATATTTTTCTTTGATACACACTTGTATTCGTCACAAAAATATTTTTTTATGTAAATATCAGTAAAACTCCATTCCGTTTGGTTGCAGGGTGCTTGTGTTTATTATAAATTATATAGTTATGTGGTGGAAAAAAATATACTACCTCTACCTCTACCCACTACTTATCAGTGTTCGGTAGAAATGAGATTATGTTAAAACTTAATGAAGTTTTTACACAATGTCGCTATTATTAATGATTTACTAGAGTACTAGAGTAAGTTGAAAAGGCGGACGTCCGGTAGTCTCAATCAATAGCCCAGTACTTAGTCCATCCAAACTCCATTCCATAGCCCTATTTTAGTTTTCCATATGTTCCATAGCTCCTACGCATTAACCGGTGACCATCTCTGAGCAATTACCTATGGTTACTCAGAGATGGATCCCGGTCAATGCGTCAGATTAAAAAATATTGTTGTCTCAAAGGGGCCTCTACGTGTTGGACCTGTGTCCCCACGCAAGCCTTCCAAAGGACCGGGTTCATTTGAACCTGAGAACTTATCACGAGATACATAATAATAATAATAGCCATTTATTCCACATTCAAGATACAAATAAGAAAAAAAAAATAAAATTAAAAAAGTTGTTAATTGCATTAGTAAGTAAATTTTCTTAAATTAATGTTAGTAGTTAGAATTATGTTAGTAATATTTAACAAATTTCTTGAATATGGATCCCTTTTTGGGTAAAGGCCTCCTCCATTCTTTTCCATTTATTCCTGTCCTTGCCCGATCTTAACCAGTCTTTCCCTGCTATCTGTATTATATCATCAGGCCCACCTTCTTATCGGTCTACCGATGTTTCTCTTACCGCTTGGGCCCTTCCAACGCGTGGTCTTTATAGTCCATCTTCTGTCCGAATATCGTGAGATGTGTCCAGCCCACCTCCATTTCTGTGTGAGTGCGTGTTTGAGAGCGTCAGTAATTTTTGTTTTTTGCCTAATAAGTTTGTTCTTTACTTTTTCTATTTTTCTTATATTTAACATACTTCTTTCCATTGCTGTTTGGGTGCATTTAATTTTATGTTTTATTTTGTTTGTGAAAATCCAAGTTTCGCACCCATAAAGCAAACATGGTAAGAGGCAAGTATCAAACACGACCTTTTTCAGATGTAATTCGTATTTCCCTTTTAGAATTTCTTTATGCGCCCAGAATTTTCTCCGTCCAATCCATGTTGCATTGATTCTTCTTGTTATTTCTTCTTCGTTGTTAGACTTCTTGAATGATATTTGTTTTCCCAAGTATATGTATTCTTCTATATATTCTATATTGTTTCCGTTTATTGTAATAGGATATTTGTGGCTGTTCGTCAGTATCTTTGTTTTGCTCAGATTCATGGCTAGACCAATTTTAGTACTATGGTGACTAAGTGCTTTCATCATATCTTCAATATTTCTTGAACTTCTAGCAATTACAGCTATGTCGTCAGCAAATCTCAAATGGTTTAGGTAATGTCCGTTTACTAGCAAACCCTCGTTGGACCAGTCTAGATTTTGGAATATATTTTCTAGTATTGCTATAAAGAGTTTCAGTGACAGAGAGAGGGTCTCCTTGTCTGACACCTCGTTCTATTTTTATTTCATCTCCTCTATTCTCTAGTTTTATTCTACTTGTACTGTTTGTGTATATGCTTTTTAAAATATTAATATATTTTTGGTTAACACCTGTGTATTGCAATGCGTCCCAAATTGAGGAATGACTAACGCTGTCGAAGGCTGAACTGTAGTCTATGAAGGCTATATATAGAGGACTGTTGAATTCTCGATGTTTTTCTATAATTTGTTCTAGAGTCTGTATGTGGTCCATTGTGCTGAAGCCCGATCTAAACCTCTTGCTCTATTGGTTGCAAGCTATCAATATTTAGTGTCATTCTTTTCAGAAGTATAGATGAGAATAGCTTGTATACACTTGATAACAGACTAATAGGTCTGTAATTTCCAACATCCGAGGTATTTCCTTTTTTAAAAAGTAAAATTATGTCAGAGGTACGCCATTGTTTTGGTGCTGTTTCTGTATCTATTACCATGTTAAATAGTCTTGTCAGATGGGGAGTTAGGATGTTTGCACGTATTTTCAGGATTTCATTACGTATTCCATTTAGGCCAGGGCTCTTTCCTCCTTTTAGTCGTTTAATCTGCTCATAAACTTCTGAGTGACTGATTGGTTGTATGTGGGTGGTAAATAAGAATATTGCCAGTGTCTCTTTTATTATATAATTTTCTGTAGAAATTTGTTGCATGTTGTATAATGTCTCTTCTTGAATTCTTTACCTCCGAGTCTTGGCCTAATTTTTGTATCCATACTTTGGGTGTAGACAGCTCTTTGTGTGCTCTTTTTGTACTTCTTGCTTATAGTCTTTCCTAATAGATCTGTGTGTTCCTTTATATATTCTACTAAGTTCAGCTTTAATAGCCTTTGTTTTATGCTTAATGTGTATTAGTTCAGTACGTTTTTTTATTAGCTGAATTGTGGACTTACTAAAAATTTTATGTTCTTTTAAATTAGTGGTAGTTTTTGTTGTTAAGCTTGCTAATATGTTTTTTTCTAGGAAATTGTAATAAGTTTGGGTATCAATTAAGTTGTTTTCTTTAGTTTCAAAGTTTGCTTGTAGCCTTTTTATGTATTCTTCTATTTCACTTTCAGTCTTTGGGAACTTTGGTGGTGTAACAATTTTTTTTCTGCTTTTTGGTGATTGTATTAATAGTACAGTTGCTCTTATTAGTCTATGATCAGAAGGAAGTAGTATATTATTTAGAATTTCTATATTTGTTATTAACTTGGGGTTGTTAGTCATTATGTAATCGATTTTATTTTTAGTTTTCTGATCTGGTGAAAGCCAAGTCCATCTACGATTTTGTTTTTTCTTAAAAAATGTATTCATTATTGATAGCTTATGTTGTAAAGCGTAGTGGATAAGTCGGTCGCCTCTTTCGTTACGTTCACCAAAACGGTGTTGTCCTACAATTGGACAGATAGTTTCTGAGCAGCCTATTTTTGCGTCCTCCATTACTATAAGCTTCTCATCAGCTAGTTCATGTGCGTTTTCCATTTCTTCGTAGAATTTGTTAATTTCTTCTTCTGTGGACTTCTCTATGGGTGCATATGCTTGAATTATTGATAAAGAAAATTTCTCAAATTTTAGCTGCAATAAGGCTACCCTTTCTGAAATTCCTGTGAAGCTATGTATATTGCTTTTTATTTTTTTATGAATTAAAAATCCTACTCCATGAAGTCCTTTTGTATGGCCGATGTAGCAGAAAATGTAGTTTTGGTGCTCTTCAATGGAGCATCCCAGTCTTCTTACTTCTGAAAGTCCTAAAATATCGCAATTTATATTTATTAAGGCATAGTCTAATTCTAGATATCGTTCCATTGATGACAAAGATCTTACGTTGTACGTGCATACTTTCAGATTTATTTTTGCGTCTATACTTTTATTATTTTTTTGTGGAGGGTAGGGGTTTCCCCACGATGACCAGTCGGCTTGGGGAATAGGTTGTTTTTTCTTATGTTATGATTTTTTGGAATGGAGTAAGTCATTAAAGATATATATGAATAAATGCGTCATTAAATGTCCTTATAAATTTATACTGCGCAGTATAATCGTATGACTGTATGACCACTTATTCAATAGGAGTTATGCATTCATTTTCTAAGAAATAAATGTTTCTATATAGGCAAAACTAAACTTCATATATAGATATAGATTCTTAGTTCTTTAATAGTCTAAGATCCCAGGGTCCCCAGACGTTACTTATTTTTGAAATAACGAATTTTGCAGTTACCCGCTAGTTTGGCTAGGCGGCCCGTTCATAGGTAGCAGGTAGAAAAGGTATACTAAAACATAACTTAGTTTTGTTAAATTCGAAGCTTTTTGATTTGTATATATGTCACATAGAATATTATTCAAAATAAATATTTCATATTGACAGACCGTTTCTGTGGGCGGTAATACCCAGACACTAAACCTAATAAAAAGATAGATGATCTTTTGTTATATTTGAAGTCTTCGACTTCATATATGATGTTGAGGGGACTATTTAAATACCTTTTGTGCACAGCCAGACCAATCCGAAGGGCCAAACATTCTCCCAGACACAATTAAAATTTGTATTAAACCCCAGAAACAATTAATTTTTTTGCTCACAAAGGGTTTGTTTTCAACAACAAATTATTGAATTAAATGACAATTTATTATTATTATATTAATACAAAAATATAGACATTTAGTAAAAATAAGCTTCTTTTATTCTATTAATATTTAATTAAATCTTCATTTTCATTGTTTGCTTCATATGCGTTTGAACTTTCATCCTCAAACCAATCCTGGATTTCAATATTCAAGACGTCGTCATCGATAATATCGTTGTTTGAATCTTCTGAAAATACAAATAAATTATTGAAGATATGAAATACTGTGCATATAAAAAATGAATTTGATGTGAACTGAACATACCTGATTGAGTTTCGAGTAATTCACCGACAATACTTGGTAGCTGATCGCCATCGAACCACTAAAATTGATATTGGTTCTTATCCAATGTCCACCCATTATTCTCTGGACTGAAATCAGGTAATGTTCTGATACCGACGTTGCAGCAATAATGCTGGGAAATATGCATCACATGAAACATGATAATTCACACGTTTGGATATTAACCGGTGTTGGAAATAAGCAAAGATATGTAAATATAACCAAAATCTATGAAACACTTGGGATAATCTCTATGTAAAAGCTTGCCAGGATTCCATGCCTTTACAGGTCCTTTAATTTTTTCACAAATTTAATCGAATAAAAGTGTCAGGTATTATGAAACGTGGTAGAAAAATTCTGAACGTGGACTGAAGGAATGAGGACAAAACCAAGTAAATGCTATTGCCTATGTTTGGGAAGACGCGACACCAAATATACCTCATATGACCCGGGACTTTTTATTGGCGGTCAAAGTATTTCTACAATTTTGAAGCGGCACCTTTTAAAAGCCGGACTCCATCCTTAAATATAATAGTCGACAGCTTTTTGAATGATCTTGAGAAGGTAAACCATCAACTTATTAGTAATGTCAAAAAAACTTGGATTTACGACAATTACCTAACATCACGTCTGAATTAGCCTTTTCTCGTATATGACATCAATAAAAACCTATTAGCTAAATTAGATGCTAATATCGTAAAAACATTGAAGTCCTGGCTAGGTCTATCGCGTTCGGCGGACACCTCAACCCTATTTAGAGATAAAAATAGTTTTGGATTGAGATTAAAGAAACCATCGGAGCTCTATAAACACCTAACCCACATTGAAATTTAGACGGAATTATATCTGAGGCATGTTTGAACTTTGTTTCGTTTGTATTATCTCTGAACGCAAATATTTTTCTCAAAATACAAATGTTGTTGCCTTTTTTACATAATCGTCATAGGGCAAAGCAAAAACAATGAAGACGAGCTTGATCGCATTTATAGGGGTCCCCTCATCCTACATTTGTGTCGCAAGGCCCAGCCGCTCTCAACTTCCTCCTAACTTCTCCTTTCTCTGCACCGTGATGAGACCGGAACCAAGCCGATTGGTGAAATCACGGATTCTTCCCGAGACGGGAATTTTATGTATTAGTAACGTAGCTTTTTAATCGTTTTAGAGTTTGGCAGATCTTAAAAATCGTCGATTTTCATTACCAAATATGAATTAGTTAACATTAATTAAGCAACAACAAATAAAATGAAAAATCTTAAAGTCAGTAGTGATTTATAAATGCAAAAATAAGCAGTATTTAATTATTAAAATATGATTTACCGCCATCTGGTAGCAAATGTGAAAATATGGATGACGTAAAGTTGGTACTTAGCGGAGTAGTTCAGCTTGGTACATGTAGGCGGCGTTTGTCTCTAGGTCTCTGCCAATACACGTGATATTTTTACTTTAAATATTGTAAATATAAAGCGAAATATCGATAATTTGTTATTGTTTCATTTCTAAATCTATATATTATATAACAATACTTTTAAAAGTAAAATTTTCATCAATATATTGAGAAGTGCTTGATTAAGTTTTTCTAAGTGTCAACTGAAATTGCTATTCAAATGGCTCGATGAGAAATAAACAGTATGAACTATGAACAAAGAGGTATCTGGACCCTGAATAGTGATTCCATGCGAGAAGTATTAACTAATATGTGTACATTTAAATAATTCTATTTACAGAAAAATGTGAGAGACGTTATAAAAGTATGGCATTCAGCTGATAACTGCTGAGCTGAAATGTATGGGACTTGTACGGAATTGATCAATAAAAGATATTATTATCTCTCCTATATTCTTATCAATATGATACTAAAGTAACAGTAAGTGATATTTAATATATTATTTATTTCTATTAAAGAATATAATAGTTTTTTTTTTTTTTATTGATAACGGACGGCAAACGAGCAGAAGGACCACCTGATGGTAAGTGGTTACCTTCGCCCATAGACATCTACAACACCAGAGATGTTGTAGATGCGTAGCCAACCTAGAGGATACTGATGGAAGGAGGGACAATGTAGTAGTCCACTATTAGAACCACCACATTTTGGGGAAAGGATGGGTGGGAAAGGGGAAAATCTGGCTTACATGCCATCGAACCGGAACACATCATTAGATATTTGGCGGTTCGCCTTTGACATGATAGTGGTCGCGAGCCAGTCGGAGGACGAACCTCCTACCACCAAAAAAAAAGAGTATATTAATTTTGATTATATTGTTCCTATCCCATGTGTGTGAGTAACACTTAAAAAAATGACGTTTAAATATATCGTTTTCCTGACAGGTGCAGACGAAGCGCGGCGTTAAGTTACGACAGATTGTGTTAATTCTGTTTCAAAAAAAATATTTATACCATTCTATGCGGGATAAAGCGTAAAGCTATAATAAAACAATTTAAAAGGACACGCTTAAAATCTTTTCCTCGTTATACTGGTCATATCAACAAGGATATTAGGTCAATTCTATAAAAAAGTCCAACTCTAGAATTTTATTCTGTTAAATAAGAAGTTAAATGCTTAATTTTCATATTATCGCTTGTCACTAAAAATAATGTCTCAGACCGAAATACCGGCGTAAGAAACTGTGGCTTTTTCTAAGTAATTTACAGATTCATAATTATTTATTAACTCACATAGCAAAAAGTTATGTTATGTTAAGTTATTAACGTCTGTCGTGGCGCAGGTTGTTGTGGTTGTGGGTTCGATCCCCACTCCAGGAAAGGTAAAATTTAGTATTTTCATTTCTTGGGTTTGGTAACAAGGCAAAGCGCCGCGTTGTGTTCCGCCACTCAACACGCAATGCCTCAATTCAGCGAAAAGTGGGGAACAGAATTGTTGAAAGAGAATGGAGTATCTTAACACTAGGTTCTCTGGTTCCCTCTGCCTACCCTGCTATATGCGGGATACAGAGTGAAGTAAAAAAAAAAGAAGTTATTATAACCTACAACATTTTTGAAATTGGTTAAAAACTCTTGTATCCCGTAGAAATTATAAGAAATCCTTTCTTAGTTCTCCTCTGTACTCCCCAAGGAACCTACATTCCCAATTTTCTACTGCCAGTAGTTTTGCCTGTTCGTTGTCTGTCAGTAAGTCAGTAACGGAAGTGTTATATATATACTTTGTAAGTATGTAGATAGAAAACGCTTCTCCAGTCTCAACAGTAAGAATTACACGGCAGTGAACCTATTAGATTAGAGAGAGAGAGAGATATATCGAGTTTTTTACTTTTAAAAGAATTGTTATATAATATAGATTTAGAAATGAAATGATGCACTGAAATCTGAATGAATGAAGCACAATTATCGATATTTACTTTTATATTTATAATATTTAAGTAAAAATATCACGTGTATTGGCAGAGACTTTTTTTTTTTTTTATTGATAACGGACGGCAAACGAGCAGAAGGTCCACCTGATGGTAAGAAGTTACCTTCGCCCATAGACATCTACAACACCAGAGATGTTGTAGATGCGTTGCCAACCTAGAGGATACTGATGGAAGGGGGGACAATGTAGTAGTCCGCTATCAGAACCACCACATTTTGGGGAAAGGATGGGTGGGAAAGGGGAAAATCTGGCTTACATGCCATCGAACCGGAACACATCATTAGATATTTGGCGGTTCGTCTTTGACATGATAGTGGTCGCGAGCCAGTCGGAGGACGAACCTCCTACCACCTAACAAAAGACATATAGACCTAGAGAGACAAACGCCGCCTACATGTACAAAGCTGAACTACTCCGCTTAGTACCAACTACGTCATCATATTTTCACATTTTGCTACCAGATGGCAGTAAATCATATTTTAATAATTAATTACTGTATTTTTGCATTTTATAAATCACTACTGACTTTAAGATTTTCATTTTTATTTATTTGTTTTTTAATTAATGTTAACTAATTCATATTTGATAATGAAAATCGACGATTTTTAAGATCTGCCAAACTCTAAAACGATTAAAAAGCTACGTTACTAATACATAAAATTCCCGTTTCGGGAAGAATCCGTGATTTCACCAATCGGCTTGGTTCCGGTCTCATCACGGTGCAGAGAAAGGAGATGTTTGGAGGAACTTGAGAGCGGCTGGGACTTGCGACACAAATGTAGGATGAGGGGACTCCTATAAATGCGATCAAGCTCGTCTTCATTGTTTTTGCTTTGCCCTATGACGATTATGTAAAAAAGGCAACAACATTTGTATTTTGAGAAAAATATTTGCGTTCAGAGATAATACAAACGAAACAAAGTTCAAACATGCCTCAGATATAATTCCGTCTAAATTTAAATGTGGGATTTTGACTTAACATTTCTTAGGTGTTTATAGAGCTCCGATGGCTTCTTTAATCTCAATCCAAAACTATTTTTATCTCTAAATAGGGTTGAGGTGTCCGCCGAACGCGATAGCCCTAGCCAAGACTTCAATGTTTTTATGACATTAGCATCTAATTTCGCTAAGAGGTCTTTGATGTTTGATAATTGTTCGTGATGTTAGATATTATCGTAAATCCAAGTTTTTTTGACAGTACTAATAGGTGATGGTCTACCTTCTCTAGAAAAGTCTAAAGTACTAACTAAAAAGGAAAAGGTAAGGTAAAGGAATAACTTAAAAATCGCTTGTCAGATCTTTACTAAGTTTAAATGGGACCACATCAAAAGCAGCTATCTATTTTAGCTATCACCTAAAAAAGATCATCAAAATTGGTTAGAGCCCACCACACAAAAAACAGTCGAAAACCTAAATAAATGAAATAAATTAGTATTAGCAAATTGGTATTATATAAATATAAAGATGTTTTTTTTTTTTTTATTTTTTGATAAAAAAAAAGTGCGCTGAGAAAAATAATAAGAAAACTAAACTTACGATTTTTTTTTTATTTTATTACAATCATATTTTGTAACAAAGATAAAAAAGATTATTTTTGTAATAATAAATTTAAAAAAATGTTTAAATGTATGTTTTGTTTAACCTTTTTTCGAAAGCTGTAAAACATAACGTCTATATACGACCTGTTTTTAACAAAACAAAAAAAATGATACCGACTTCGAAAACTAATATAAAAAAGTACAATTGTTATGAATAACGCAAAAATTACTCGTCAGATGATACCTAAATTTAAACGGGACCTCTTCAGAATCATTATCTATCATATAGAAGAAGAACCATCAAAAATGGTTCACCCATAAGAATAAGTTTGTTCGACGGGATATTTACCATGTATTGTAAATGGTAAATGGTAAATATCCCGTCGAACAAACTCATTCTTATGTATGTGACCATGAGAGTTTAAATTCATATATGGTTCACCCAGTAAAGAGCAAAGCGGTGACACAAAAAAAATACAATCGGATTGAGAAGTTCCTTTCTTAAATCGGTTAATAAAACAGGGTATGAATTAAACTATTTTTATTGTACGTATATATGTTATCACAATAGGTATAGTGGCGCGTTACTGCTTGTTGGCGGCCTCGTGCAGCTTCTTCTGTACTTGCTCGGCTTGCTTCACGAAGTCGTCGTAAGCTTGCTTGATCTGAGGCGCTACCTTTTGGTTGGTCTGTTCAAGGTTGGCTGATACTTCCTTGGCTAATTTTTGAGTTTCCTGTGAAAAGTGAAAAATATATCGTTTATATATATATATATATATTTTTTTTTATTGATAACGGACGGCAAACGAGCAGAAGGACCACCTGATGGTAAGTGGTTACCTTCGCCCATAGACATCTACAACACCAGAGATGTTGTAGATGCGTTGCCAACC
>JAKGSA010000765.1:0-35224 GCA_033558755.1 Philaethria dido
TGTCTTTGTTCACGACTGCGGTTTTACCTAAAAAAAAGTAAAAAAAGAGGTAAAATATATTATTTTTTTAGCTTCACGCTGTATCCCGCACATAGCAGGGTAAGCGGAGGAAACCTGAGAACCGACGTGTTGGGCACTATGTTCTATTTACATTTCCGTTTCCCACATTACCCCAAAATTGAGGCATTGCGTGCTGAGTGGTGGAACTCGACACCGCGCTTTGCCTTGTTAAAAATATTTTTTGTATTTTTTGTAATTTAAATTGTTTGTTTCTTTTGTTTTAAATATAATTTAATATTAGTATTGTAGGTGTGAGATATGCATGCCGTCATCACCTACAGTTGCAGCGGCATTTTGTGATTGTTTTAAGGTTATTGTTTTTTTTGTTTAAATGTGTGTTAATGTTCGCTGTGTTGGTGATCCAAATAAATAAATAAACAGAGCGAGGAAATGAAAATATCACATATAATTTAATATACGACGACCGTAATATTTTATATAAATGGTAAACTATTTATGGTAAATTAATCGAATAAATGTTTAATAATAAACAATTAAATGTAATTAATAAAGCCTAGCCAAGACTTTTTATATATAGATAGACTCACCCTCCGTTATGTCATTTAATAGCGTAGTGTTCTCCGTGGTGGTGGTAGTGACCGGAGTGTTTGCTCGGAGAGATGGTGGGGGCCGGTATAGGGTAGCAGATACACATACATGTAGCATGCCAGCACCTGTAATGATTAGAAAATATTTTTTTTTATCTTCACGCTGTATCCCGCATATAGCAGGGTAGGCAGAGTGAACCTGAGAACCATAGTGTTAAGACACTCCGTTCCCCACTTTCCGCCGAATTCAGGCAATACGTGCCAATTGGTGGAAGTCAACGCCGCGCCTTATCTTGTTACCAGAGCAAGGAAATGTAAATGCTAAATACCAGTGGCGAAGGTTGAAAATTTTAATTAGGTAAGCCGTAAAAAAGGGCTTGTTTTTTGCAATTTTATACCCAATATTTTTCTGTGGGGAAGTGGGGAACGGAATTGTTGAAAGAGAATGGAGTGTCTTAACACTTGGTTCTCTGGTTCCCTCTACCTACCCTGCTAATGCGGGTTACAGCGTGAAGTTAAAAATAAAAAAATAAAAAAATATTTTTCTGGCGACTAAAGAAAGACAAATAAAGGTCACCAGGACCTTTATTTTTTTTTTGCTCTCCTTTATGGACTCTCAATTACAATTTAAGTTCCACATTTTCCTGGCGACCTTTCTTTTTAGGTCTCATACTCTCTACTCTCATTTTTTCACAAAATTATTGTCATTTACACAAGGTAAGCCGGTGGGAACCTTGTTGTATGGACGCCTCGCCACTGCTAATTACTTTCTATGACTAGTGAAACTTAATATCACACTCACTAATATTATTTAATACAATTTACAATAGAAATTTCTATATTTTTCTTTTTAAAAATAAAAAAAAATCACCTAAAAGCAAATATGTCCCATGAAGACCATAAGTATCGACAAGTTTTTCAATCAGCATTGGAAACACAAAGCTGCCAGCAGCTGTCCCGCTCACACATATGCCGTTTGCTAAAGCCCTGAAAGAGATAGACATATTAAAAATCATTATCAACTCTCTTTTTAATTTTTATGTACCTAGGGTACCTTTTATGTACTTAGGGTGAACCGATTTTGATGATTTTTTTTATATGATAGCTAATGCTTCTGATGTGGTCCCATTTAAATTTATTTAATATCGGACGAGTAGTTTCTGAGTTATTCGTAATAATTTTACTTTTTAGTGCGTTTTCTTTGAAATTGATTTTGTTTGTTGTTAAAAATCGTTATATTATGGCCAAATTATACATACATACGATCATAGCTTCACGCTGTATCCCGCATATAGCAGGGTAGGCAGAGGGAACCTAGTGTTAAGACACTCCGTTCCCCACTTTCCGCCGAATTGAGGCATTGCGTGCTGAGTGGCGGAACTCAATGCCGCGCTTTGCCAAGGCACAAGTTACTAAACCCAGGTTGGGAAAAATTCCGTTTCCTGTAGTAGGAATCCAACCCACAACCTGTCGCGTTTACACAGTCGCACGCTTGTACCTCAAGACGACAGGCGTCAAAATCTTTATAAATAATAAATCTGTGTCCATTCCTGATGTATAAAACTATATTACTGTAGGATTACATCTAAATATGTTCAGCGTAGTTTTGTAGAAAGAGTAACAATAGAAACAAAACATGCACTCATAAACTTTTGCATTTATAATATTACTAACTATACAATGCCTACCCTGCTTTGTGCGGGATACAGTGTGAAGATAAAGAAAGAATTACCTGTGCTTGTCAAAATATTGTGACACTATCACTATTCCTGGAGTTGTTGACAGAGACCGCCACCACCGATACCTGAGGGGGAAATTATTAAAATAGTAATATATATATATATATATATATATATATATATATATATATATATAACTTATATTAACCACTTTGTATATATATATATATATGTGCAACAGAGTTCTGCCCTCAATGTCAAGTCAAGAATCAATTTTTATTCAAAGTAAGAAGTTACAAGCTTCATTTTTGAACGTGACCTGGAAGAACCGCCGCAAGAAACTCCAGCGGGACTACTTTTAACAATGCGTGTATTTTAAGGGATTCAGATGGAAAATGGAGAACGGGTTGTCGTAACTTTTCAGTTTCTCTGACTTCCCTGCTATGAGGGATAATGCGTGGAGTATAAAAAAAAACAATAATACAAAACCGTAAACCATAACAATAATAAAAACGCCTGTCGTGGCGCAGAGGCACAAGCGTGCGACTGAAGCACGACAGGTTGTGGGTTCGAATCCCAATCCAGAAATATAAAATTTAGTATTTTCATTTCTTGGGATTTGGTAACAAGAAGCGCAGCGTTGAGTTCCACTGCACTCAACCGCTTACGCAATGCCTCAATTCGGCGGAAAGTGGGGAAACGGAATTGTTGAAAGAGAATGGAGTGTCTTAACACTAAGTTCTCTGGTTCCCTCTGCCTACACTGCTATATGAGGGTTACAGCGTGAAGTTAAAAAAAAAAACAATAATACAAAAAAGGACTCACCAGTCATGACACCAAAACTCAGCAATAAGTGAAGTAAGCCAGTACTAAAGTATGACACAGCGAGTCCCGTCGCACAGAAGAGACCCCCGATGAAGACGACTAATCTACACGAGTACTTTTCACATAGCGCGGAAGAGAGGGGAGCTGGAAATTAAAGTGAAAAGGTTAAAATGGTTTTAAAATATTTATTTAAACAGACGTATAATAATTTGAACTTAGCGGGACTCGAACCCGCGCCTCTTGGAAACTATCCAAGTGCTCTGAGCACTAAACCATGCGTTCTTATTGGGCTATATCGAAATTTTTATACTTGTAGTAAGCATATCTATTGAGAGATTTCGTTTCCTTAGTGTGTGATTAACACTTTAAACTATCGAAAATGTAATCTAATAATGTTTGCCATGATGAGTCCTTACCCACAAAAGAGACTATTAATGAAAATGACATGAGTCCTTCTCACATAATAGAGAAGAGGGAAGCTGTAAGTTACAGTTAGAATGATTGGCATACTTAATTCTTCTTTAAGTCAGATCCTAATTGTATAATTAAAAAAATAAAGATTATTGATAATTAAAGTGTTAATCACACACATAGGAAACGATAAACATTTTTAGAAAACGTATAAAAATTTGAACACAGCAGGATTCCAACACGCGCCTCTTGAAAACCATCTAAGAAATTTGTAGAAAACTCTTTGCATCATCATTTTCTCGCTTCACGCCTTATGCCGCACATAGCAGGCTAGGCAGAGGGAACTTGAGAACCATATTGTTAAGAGACTCTATTCTCTTTAAACATTTACGTTCCCCACTTTCCGCCGAATTGATGCATTGCGTGCTGAGTGGCGGAACTCAACACCGCGATTGCCTTGTTATCTAAATAATAATTAAATTCCTTACCCAAAGCCAAACACAAAGTGGACAAAGCAGCTGGAATCCAAGAAGCAACACTTTCCGATGAATCTGGAAACGTTTCCATGATTTCCACATAGAGAACGCCATACGACTTGAACAGTCCAGCAACCCAAAACTGAACCATGAAGGCACCGAAGACCACCACCCAGCCATAGCCCCCGTCTGGAGGTGATGACATGCTGGAAAAAATATTTGTCATAGTTTATTTTTTCGCCCTGGTAAAATGAAGTGCGGCGTTGAGTTCCGCCCCTCGCAACACAACACACAATATCTGTAATTCAAGAAAGCGAACGCAGTGTCTTTTCCGGTATATTTAAGAAGCCGGTACATGGAGGTAAGCTAGTATATTTAAGAAAGCCAGTAGATTTAGGGAAGCCGGTACATAGAGTTAAGCCGGTATATATGAATGACGATGTATGGAATGTTAAGTTTCTTTTTCTGGCAACCTTTTTTTTTAGCTGTCATATCTTTTTTGAGCTCGTTTTTTAACGATTTACTATTCTCACACTTTCATAGTGTTTTTTTTTAGGTTTCAAACTTTAGCTGAGCTTGTGTTTTGCACAAAACCGCATTTGATTTTAGCATGATGGAGAAATTTAATATAATTTAAATATTTACAATTTTTTTTGTTTGTCTGTCTATTTTTACAGGCTTATCTCTGAATCGGCTGGACCGATTATGACGGGACCTTCACTAACAGGTGTCAAACCATAGTAGTGTGTGTAACATTTATTTTATTAATTTAATATATTTTTATGCATTATTTTAAAACGATATCCTCTTTCGCTATATAAACTATAAGTGTGCCAAGTTTCATGCTCCTCCGTCCGTGTAATTTTCGCAAAATGGGGTACAAAGTTTTTGCTTCACGTATTTATATATGTATAGATGTATAAATTAGTAGGGATTTGACTCACTCAGTAGAATCATTGTGTGGCCTAAGTTTTCTGGACGCGGCAAGCAACGGGCGGGCGGTGACTGACGACAATGTCAGTAGCGAGTCCTCCTCTTGGTCAGTCGGAGACATTGCTGAGAGATAAGCGCCCACTTGCTGTTTAAAAAAAAGACATTCAATTTCAAATGTAATGCATTTAAAAGTTAAGTTTGAGGCTCAAGCGTGCTATTGTAAACGTGACAGGATGTGGGTTCGATTCCTAATCCAGGAAATTAAAATATTAAATAATATTTAGTATTTTCAATTTCTTTTTTTTTTATGATTGATAGGCTAACGTTTGACCGCATCAAGCCTGATGGTAAGCATTAATGGGGTCTACGATGATACACGTTTGCCTAGAAAGAACCTATTGACTCTTGATTTGAAGACCCCCAAATTGTATGACTTAGGAAACACAGTAGCCGGCAATGAGTTCCATAGTTTCGCTGTGCGATTAACCTAATTACTAGCTCTGGTAATAAGGCAAAGCGCGACGTTGAGCGACGTGGGCAACGGAAATATTAATAGAACGGATTGTCTTAACACTAGGTTCTTAAGTTCCTTCTGGCTACCGTGATATGTGCGGGATACAGCGTCAAAATGAAAAAAAAAATCGTTTCTCCGCTTTGATAAGACGTAACGCGGCTTTGAGTTCCGCCACCAACAGGCAATGTCTCGAATTAGAGTGAAAAAAGGAAGAGCGAAGTATCTTAACACTATAATATCTCTACACTACTATGCGGGATACAGCTTAAAGGTAAAAAAATATTGTTATATTGTTTTTTTAATACTTTTTTCTTTTTTTTTTTTATTTTAACTTCACGCTGTATCCCGCCTATAGCAAGGTAGGCAGAGGGAACCTGAGTGTTAAGACACTCCGTTCTCATACAAAAATTCTATTCCCCACTTTCCGCCGAAATGAGGCATTGCGTGTTGAGTGGCGGAACTCAACGTCGCGCTTTGCCTTGTTACCAAACCCAAGAAACGAAAATACTCAATTTTACATTTCCTGGAGTACGAATCGAACACACAACCTGTCGCGTTTACAGTCGCACGCTTGTGCCTCAACACACGACAGGTGACAGGTAAAGTTTAAACCCAAAAAATATATATCATATTGTTTTTTAATATTTTATATTAAAATTATACTTACACTAGCTAAAGGCAGTTCTAACAGCAAACTAACAGGCCTTTCCCTTGGCTCGATCCGTTCACTTTGCTCTGGTGGTGCCGATTGGATGGAGAGCAGAGAGCCTGCCTTATCCGGAGAGAGGGCCGCCTGGGAAAAATAAACGATTGATGATTAGTATGAAGCTTTCTTGAGGAGTGTATGGCACTAAGAGAGGAATTCTCGATATTCCTACGAAAACTGGGTCTTTTTTAGGTGGTAGGAGGTTCGTCCTCCGACTGGCTCGCTACCACTGTCATGTCAAAGACGAATCGCAAAATATGTATATATTTAAAAAGGTAAGCCGGTATATTTAGGTATATTTACGGTTATTTATATTTATAAAAGCTGGTATGCTTATGGAAGCCGGTACATAGAGTTAAGTTACTTTTTTTTTAGCAATTTAACTTTTAAATTTAGCTGGCGACTTTTTTTTGGTTCTCACACTTTTCTTGAGCTCGTTTTTTTCAGAGTTTTACTCCCTCATCCTCCTGGCGATCTTTTTTGTTAGGTCTCTTACTTTTGTTGACCTTGTTTTATAAATACAAGAAATAGGCTTAAACTTGCAGTGCTTGTAACTCGATTGCAGTAATTCTTTTCAGTCAGTAATTCTTTTATGGGACAATATGTATTCTTTTACAATAGGATCCCAGAAAACGTCCGAGAACTTTCCATTTTACAATTTTAAAAAAAATGTAAAAAGACGTTTGTGTGTTAAAGGTTATTACCTAATTAGTGATTTTATAAATGATAACACACCTTGGGAATGAAATGCTAGTTCCAGTCTGTTTCAAAGGTATCATTGCCATTAATAAATAATTGTAAACCATTGTCGAATACAAAAAAAAAATTAAAAAAACAAGTCCCGCTGACTTTCTTGTGCCGGTTCTTCTGAGGTCTGAGGCATTAAATTTAGTGAACCGGTGGTAAATTATTTGATGTTCAAAAAATGAAGCATGTAACTTCTTATTTTGAATAAAATTATTCGACTTTGACTTTGACTTTATTGTAAACTCACTTTTAAATATTGACATCACGGCTAATAAATCCAACAATAATTTCTTGTTATTTACAAAAGGTAAGCCGGTGGAAACCGTGTTATATGGACGCCTCGCCACTGGTATACAATTATGCGGTAACACACATAAAAAAATACAGTTGAATTGTAAACCTTCTTTTTAAGTAAGTTAAAATCTATTTTTACCCGACTGTCAGAAGAGGGTTATGTTTTTCGCGTGTATCATGTGTTTGTAATATTCTTTATTACCTCATATCTTCCAAACCCCTGCACCGAATTATATAATTAAGGTGACGTTAGATAGGTATTGATACTCCAAGTGTTCTTAGATACGCGACGTCACTCTTAATTCAATATGGCGCCCTCTAGATACAATTACGTCATGAATAAAAACAAAAGAATCGTTGATGTGTATCGTGTGGGGTGTCAAATGAAAGGACTTAATTAGCACATTTCAAATATATAAGACATAACTAGCTTTTATAGATTACTTTATTTGTATTTGCTTCCTAAATTTGAAATATTGGTTGAATCGGGTTTTTTGTTCTTTATAATTATGTGTTATTCAGTTAAATTGCTTTAACAGTATTAAAAGCATGATTCACTTTAGCTTTCCACATAATTGGTTTAAGTTTCAGTAAAAAGCTATGAGCTAAGTGAGTGACTCATATACCTTGGCATCGGCCTGTGACTTAGTGACGCAGTAGGACAGTGACTGTAAACGCGACTGGTTATGAGTTCGATACTCCCTCAGGGCAATGGTATTTTTATATAGCTTCACGCTGTATCCCGCATATAGCAGGGTAGGCAGAGGTTACCTAGTGTTAAGACACTCCGTTCCCCACTTTCCGCCGAATTGAGGCATTGCGTGCTGAGTGGTGGAACTCAACGCCGCGTTTGCCTTGTTACCAGAGCGAGGAAAATGAAAATACTATATATTAATTAATAATTTCATTTTCTGTAGTGTGTGTCGAACCCAAGTAGATACATTTTCAATATTTTTAACAAACAATCATGCCTGTCGAAATATTTTTCATTTTTAATATAAAAATATGTTATGTACTTTTTAATATCTCTAAAGGCACATTTTTTTTTTATTGATAACGGACGGCAAACGAGCAGAAGGACCACCTGATGGTAAGTGGTTACCTTCGCCCATAGACATCTACAACATCAGAGATGTTGTAGATGAGTTGCCAACCTAGAGGATACTGATGGAAGAGGGGACAATGTAGTAGGATGGGTGGGAAAGGGGAAAATCTGGCTTACATGCCATCGAACCGGAACACATCATTAGATATTTGGCGGTTCGTCTTTGACATGATAGTGGTCGCGAGCCAGTCGGAGGACGAACCTCCTACCACCTAACAAACATTTACACGGTGCAAGTTTCTTGTATACCTAAGAGCAATAATTGAAGCGCAATAATATACTTTCAAGAATTGTATGCAACTGTTTACACGCGGATATTAATTATAAAATTGAATGCAAAAAAACTTGCCTAAATATAGCAAAAATGTGACATGTTGTTAAGACGATGCAAGTCAATTATTGCTTCAATATTATTGAATGCAACCGTGTAAATGAGCCTTAAGAATATGTGTACTAAGTTTCATTAGAATCGGTTGAGTACTCATCTCTCGCCGAACAATTGTTCTTAGATATAATCATTATGTAGCAGAAATTAGTAAAAATCTCTCTATAAAGATGATAACTACAAACATAACGTTGTAACAAGCATATAAGAACTTCGACGTACGATAAGAACATATGGCTTAACGGTCAGAGCGCTTGAACGTTTTCCAAGAGGCATGGGTTCGAGTCCCGCTACGTTCATATTTTTATACGTTTTCTAAATAGGAAATTCTTTAACTTACCTCAGCAATGGGGTCAGCAGACATCTCGATGGAACATGACACAGGCACCGTTGTGGCTGGTGGCGCTGATGTCCCCAGGACCTGACCGTCCAGCTTCGACAACTCCTGAAAGTAATCATATAGAAATTAAAAATAAATAATACTTTTTTGTCTTCACGCTGTATGCCGCACATAGCAGGGAGCCTAAGAACCGACGTGTTAAGACGCTACGTCCTCATAACATTTAAGTTCCCGACTTTTCGCCGAGTTGAGGTATTGCGTGCTAAATGGAACTCAACGCCGCAGTTTGCTTTGTTACCAGAGCGAGGAAATGAAAATACTAAATAATTTTTAATATTTTTCCTGGAGTGGAAATCGAACCTACTACCTGTCGCATTTACATTTGCACACCTGTGCTTCAGCGCTACGACTGGCCAAAAATAATAAATAATGCTTGGTTAAAAAAAAACCAAGAAATACGCTTTTGCGAAAAATAGTAAAATATTTAAAAAAAAGCGTGGGATAGTTTTTAAGTAATCCTTTGAGACCAGGCTTTATTTTTTTTTATATTATTGCATTGTTATCGGTTTGATTAAGTTAGCAAAAAAATCAAAACAGATTGCAAAAAACAAATTGAACGAAAATATGAGTGCTGAAACAAGAAGATCGCCAGCAATATTTTGATAGTACCATACAAAAAACTTCTCATCGTATACCGTCATCCGTATATACCGGAACACCTTAGGCGCCATGTGTATCTTTTTGTCACACGGATAAAAATCCAAGGAAAAAAGGGGGAAAAATGGGGGGTGAAAAACAATATATGATATATTATGTAGTTTTAAACACATTCCAACAAAAAAAAATATTGTTTTTTTTTTAAACGCTCACTTAGGGTCTGGCGCTGAGGGTGTTAAATATACCGGTTTCCCAAAATCTACCGGCTCACCTTTTCATAATTTTCACCCCTCACTCGAGAAGCTAATAGTGTTAAGAAAGTACCGGTTATGTTAGGTGGTAGGAGGTTCGTTTTTGTCTGGCTCGCGACCAGTATTATGTCAAAGACGAACCGCAAAATATCTAACGATGTGTTCCGGTCCGATGGTATGTAACCCAGGTTTTCAACTTTACCACCCTTTCCCCAAAATGTAGTGGTTCCGATAGCGGACTACTACATTGTCCTCCCCTTCCATCAGTACCCCTAGGTCGGCAACGCATCTACAACATCTCTGGTGGTGTAGATGTTCATGGGCGAAGGTAACCACTTACCATCAGGTGGTCCTTCTGCTCGTTTGCCATCCGTTATCCATAAAAAAATAATCCGGCCATAGTGTATGTGTTGTACAGCGTCTATGTATATCGATACATATTCGGGGAAATTATTATATTTATGATTCATTTCTCTGCTGAGATAATACGAGTACGGCGTTGAGTTCCGCCACTCTAGACTCAATATCTCGATACGGGAGGAAAACCTGACGGAGTGTTTTAACACTATGTTCTCTATGATTATTCTGCTTTGCGAGGAAAAAAAACACCGGATTTCCGCCCACTATACATTTAAATCCTATTTTAATAATATTATTATTATATAAAGAGAAATAGAAGATTATATAAATATATTTCATGTCGAAGCCAACATAGTTAGTTTACGTAACACAACCTCTTGACTCAGTACAAGTTTTCAATCTAGTTTTTATGGATAACGGATTGCAAGTGAGCAGAAAGACATCCTGATGGTAAGTGGTTACCTTCGCCCATGGACATCTACACCACCAGAGAAGTTGTAAATGTGTTGCCAACCTAGTGTTCAGTTGGGAACGGGAGAAAATGATGTAGTGGCCGCAGCAATTCGCCATCGGAACCACCACATTCTGGGGAAAGGATGGGTGGGAATAGGAAAATCCTGGCTTACATGTCATCGAACTTTGGTTCGTCTTTAACAAGATAGTGGTCGGTCGCCAGTCGGAGGACGAACCTCCTACCACCTACCTACTGGGGTACCCGCCTCTTGCGGGACGCTACACAACGTTGAAGGGGAATTGTATTCGTATTCTAACCCTGTCCTCACAGAGAAAATTTCTGAGGCCTGGGTTCAAATCCTAAGTAACACTTCACCGTCATGGTGTAGTGGTTTTTCTGATTGTAGCGTTGGTTATGGATTCGATACTTGCTTAGGAATTTAAAAAATTAGTTAACTCTTCTGTTCTGTTTAGCCTATCATGTGTTGAGGCACAAGTATGTGACTGTAAACGCGACAGGTTGTGGATTCATGCACACTACAGAAAATGAACATATTAAATAATATTTAGCATCATCATTTCCTCGCCCTGGTAACAAGGCAAAACGCGGCGTTGAGTTTCGCCACACAGCACGCAATGCCTCAATTCGGCGGAAGTGGGGAACGTAGTGTCTTAACACTGGTTCTCAGGTGACATCTGCCTACACTGCTATATGCGGGTTACAGCGTGAAACTTGTATCAAATATAAAATAAGTTATAATTAAAATTCTTTCACTCAAGAGCGAAAGCGTGTATATGAATATTCTCGCTAGTCTTTTGCAAGTATAAGAGGATTTAAGTTCAGTACTTAAATACAATGTGGATGAATGATGCCGTAGTGACTCAGTTTATTAAAAGCGGTAGTTGTGGATTCATATCTCAAAGACACCTAGTGTCAAGTCACTTTGTTCTCTATTTTCTGCCCGAATTCGATACATTGCGTGGTAAAACTCACGTTTCTTTATCACGCTTCACGCTGTATCCCGCATATAGCATGGTAGACCGAGGGAACCTGAAAACCTATGTTATGACACTCCGTTCCCCACTTTCCGCTGAATTGAGGCATTGCGTGCTGAGTGGCGGAACTCAACACTCGCGCTTTGCCTTGTTACCAAACCCAGGAAATGAAAATACTAGCATTTCCTGGAGTGGGAGATCGAACCAACAACCTGTCGTGTTTACAGTCGCACCTTGTACCTCTGCATACGACAGGCATTAATATAAATCAACGACAGAATAAATATAAGAAAAAATTCTATGGTTCTCAGGTTCCCTCTACCTACCTGCTATATGCGGGATACAGCATCTTCTACCTGTATAGGCTATCGATCTATAAAGACCTTCACTCAAATAGACGGAAGAACGGCTTAAAATCAATAATACTTACGAACGACTTGAATTTGAGGGGGGTATTTTGGAATTTTTTTTTTTTATTGATAACGGACGGCAGAGCAGGCAGAAGGACCACCTGATGGTAAGTGATTTGCAACTAAACCCATAGACATCTACAACACCAGAGATGTTGTAGATGCGTTTATAACCCTAGAGGATACTGATGGAAGGGGGACAATGTAGTAGTCCACTATCAAGGAACACCACATTTTGGGAAGAGGATGGGTGGGAAAGGGAAAATCTGGCTTACATGCCATCGGGCGGAACACATCATTAGATATTTGGCGGTTCGTCTTTGATGATAGTGGTCGCGAGAGCCAGTCCGGAGGACGAGCCTCCTACCACCTTGCAAAATTTTAATATTATAACGCAATGACGGTGTAATATAAATTTTGGGCGATGATTGTAAGTTCAATTACCGATTGGTATTTTTTTACTTCATGCTATATCCGCACATAGCGGGGTAGGCAGAGCCTGAGAACATAGTGTTGAACACTACGTTCATTAACATTTCCCGATTTTCCGCCGATTTGAGGCATTGCGTGTTGGTGGCGGAACCTCTCAACGCCGCGCTTTGCCTTGTTACCAGAGCGAGGAAATGAAAATACTAAAAATGATTTAATATTTCCATTCCCTGTAGTGTGTATGAACCCACAACTCTACGGTATATATACCAACATAATATTTTTTCCAATTTTTGTCTGTGTATCTGTTTGTTCTGGCCAATCTCTGAAAAGGCTGGACCGATTTTGACAGTACCTCTAATGGCAAGTAGCTGATGTAACAATATAATTTTTATGTTAAATTCTATGCGTTTTAAAAATAGGAATCATATATAAATTCATGTCTATCAAGTCAACATTTCAGTACGCTTAACTTCTCATGTCAAATGTTCAAAATTTGAACATTTCACCGATCTAGAATCGACCCCGCACCTAAACACTGTTATATTAACAAAAATGCCATCGCAAATATTCTTACTACATCCAAATCCGACTGTAAGTAATAACTAGACTGAGTAAGTTCTAGACTAGACTCGTTAGTATTGATTTTCAGGTCGACGCTCGACCTTACGCTATTTCCAACAGACAGCGGAAGCGATCAATAATGTCTTCTGCATTTCAGTATTTAAATAATACTTTAGTGGGAAATGGAAATTTTAATAGAACGGAGTGTCTTAACACTAGGTTCTCTTCTCTCTGCCTACCCATGCCACCTATATGAGGCATTTTGTCTGTCTATCTGTTTGTGACGACTAATATCTGTAATGGCTGGACTGATTTTGACGATACTTTTATTGGCAGGTAGCTGATGTAATAGGAGTGACTTAAGCTATTTTTATTTTAGAAAAAATCTTCTAATATGATAACTTTAACACAATATAACTTTTTTGTTAAATTCCATGCGGACGAAAACGTAGGCACAACTATTATAGTAGATATAATATGTTTTTTCTTTCTTTTATCTTCACGCTGTATCCCGCACATAGCAGGGTAAAAGGGAAGAAAACCTAGTGTTAAGACACTTCGTTCGCTTTCCGCCCGAATTCAAAGCATTGTTATGTGGCGCAACTTAACGCCGCGCTTTGTCTTGTTAGAACGGAGATTTGAAAATAAGAAAAGAAGCAACTCATAGCGCACCATGTATTCATCGCGTTGCAGAGAGAGAATGAGAAGAGTGTACTTACTGGACTTACGACACAGCATTAGCCAGGCTTAGGGACGCCTTTAGAATCTATTCCTTGTGGAAATTGAACCGCTATCGTGCGTTTACAGTCAAACGCTACCAAACACGATGTCATGTTAAGTTAATATGCTTAATCAGTGTCTTGTATTGTTTTTATATCTATATATAAATACGTGAAGCAAAGCACTTTGGACCCGTTTTTACGAAAATTACGCGGACGGAGGGAGCATATAACTTGTAGCACACTTGTAGTTTTTATAGAGGAGTGCAGAATGTTACACTCGGTTTTCTACTTTTTCAAATACCATTAGACATCGCATGTTAATGTAACTCCAACACCGCATTTTATCATACAAGACATATTAATATATTGTATACCATAACACTTCTTTTTTTCTATCTTCACGCTGTATCCCGCATGCCAGGGTACATGGGAACCTGAGAACAAAGTGTTAAGACACTACGTTCTCTTTGCTTTGCATTCCGTTCCCCATTTTCCACTTGAATCAATCAATTTTCGAAAGTGTTTGTAATAGCCTACTTGAATAAAGAATATTTTGATTTGATTTTTGGTTTCCCCAGATCAAAGGGCAAATGAATGTTTTAGAGCAATATATGTTTTTCGTTTCCTAGAGTGTATGATTAACACTTTAGAACTATCAAAAATATTTAATAAACAGCATTCTCCTGTTGCCCAATTATTGTTCCTCTAATAATCTTTGTGTAGCAGAAATTGGTAAAAATCTCTCTCTACAGAGATAGCCAACTACAGACGCCAACGTTGTAACAAGCTTATGAGAATTCCGACGCAGCTGGATATAGAACGTATGATAGCCCGGTGAGCGATTGGACGGTTTTTCCTAAGAGGCGCGGGTTCGACTCCGCTGGCTTCAAAAAATTTATACGTTTTCCAAATATGCTATTTAACATCAAATTATCAAAAAAAAGCTATAATCTGTTAAAAATGTTGCAAAATTTATTATTTTAGTATATATATAATTTCACTTTTAGTGTATATAATATTTTTCATTTCCCTATGTCTGGAAACAAGGCAAATCGCGGCGTTGAGTTCCGCCACTCAGCACCCAATACATTAATCCGGAATGTGGGAAAATGTTAATAAAATGTTAATAGAAGGAAGTGTCTTAACACTTCTGGAGTTCTCTTCCCTCTGTCTACCCTGCTGTGTGCGGAAACAGCGTGAAGTTAAGAAAGTATAATTTCACCCACTTTTTTCCACACTTAGCAGGCATAAAGCAAAGAAAGGTATGTGACAATATATTCCGTTCTTCATTGTCACTGCTTATCGAGACACTGCGTATCAAATGACGGAAGTGAAACGTCATGCTTTGTATTACAGACCAAAAAATGATATATATTTTTTTTTTTAACTTTACCAGTATCCGCATATAACCAGGGTGAGGCAGGAGAGGAACCAGAGAACCCTAGTGTTAAGACCTCCTTTCTATTAACATTTCCGTTCCCCCACTTTCCGCCGAAAAATATAAATATATAATAAAAAAATATAAAAATGAAAATAGTTTACATATAAAATATAATAAATTCCCCCTCATGTATATGAACCTGCAACCACCGCGTTTACACACACGCTGTCACACAGTCACTATGGTGTTAGGAATACTTTAAATCTTTACTAATATCTACTCACGCAAGATATGTTTCTTTGTTAAAAACACGATAATCTTCAAAAAAAGACGCCATTCGTGTTTTGAGGCATAACCGTGCGACTGTATATGCGACAGGTTGTGGGTTCGATTCCACTACAGGAAATGGAATTTTTCATTTTCCTGGGCTACACAACCTGGGTTAAATTTTCCTGGCTAATAAGGCAAAGCGCGTTGTTGAGTTCGGCCACTCAGCACGCAATGCCTCAATTCGGTGGAAAGTGGGGAACAGGTGTCTTAACACTACCCTGCTTTATATGCGGGATAAAGCGTGGCTTATGTATGTATGTATGTATGTATGTGTATTAAAAAGTATAAGTATTATATAACTTTTTTTATCTTCACGCTTCCATGTCCCGCATATAGCAGAGAAAGCCAAGCTTCCCATTGGAAGAGAACCGTGTTAAAACACTCCGTTGTATTAACATTTCCGTTCCCCACTTACCGCCGAATTGTGGCCGAAGTGGCGGAACTCAACGCCGCGTTACGTAACTTACCTTGTTAAAAATAAATTCGCGAGGTAACGACATATTTCAATGTCTGGCGGCGCTTTCGTACTGTTCCCACAAAAATGATCCTCAGATTCAGTTGATTCAAGCCTTAATTCGTTTGTTTTTTCACGGACGGCATTCGCCGCTAGAGGCATTGGTTTTAAATTATAAATCCTTTTGGAAGCCGTTTTTATATATTATCTTTGACACTGGTTTAATTTTAAAAATTTAAAAAATTACTCTCTTCACGGGAGAGGTATGTACATTTTTTTCCTTAGCAATTCTTTTTTTTATGGCTCTTTTTTTTTATTTGATAATTTTCTTATTTTTTTTTTGTTAAATTGTGACACGTCCGTATAGGGCGGTGTGGTAAATATCAATGCTTGGGTTTTTGTCGCGCATGCGTTGGAATTGCGGTCGATATGTTCGTGTTCTTGGACAGATAATGTTGTTATTAAAAAAAAACATTTTTTTTTTTTCTTTTTAATTTGTTAATGTAAAAGAGTAGTAAATTTAATGCTAAGTAAAAATTAATTGTTTGTTATATTAAAATAACCGCTTTTTACTACTTGCATATGAATATATCTTCGGTATATATGTATACCAAAATAATATTTTTTACAATTTTTGTCAGTCTGTTTGTTGCGGTTTATCTCTGAAATGGCTGGACCGATTTTGACGGGACTTTTACTGGCATGTAGCTGATATAATAAAAAGTAACTTAGGATACTTTATATCCCTACTAATATTATAAATGTGAACGTAAGCTTGTTTGTTACGCTTTCACGTCAAAACTACTCAACCGTTTATTATGAAACTTTGTACACATATTCTTAGAGGTATTAAAAAGGACATAGAATATTCTTTATCAGTGGCGAGGCGTCCATACAACTAGATTCCCACCGGCTTGCCTAACTTTTCAAAGTACAAGTATGAGACCTAAAAAAATAGTTTGCCAGTAAAATGTAGAGCTCGAAAAAACAAAGTCAAACAAGGTGTGAGAGTTTAAAAAAAAGGTCACCAGAAAAATATAGGGCATAAAATTGCAAAACAATAAGCTCTGACATCTTATACACTCAAAAAAAAGAGTTCATCGCCAAAGTTGTGTAGTGAAATTACGAAATACCTTAACATCCTATACCGATTTCCCTAAATATATCGGCTTCCCTAAATATACATCGGCTTCCCTTTACCGGCTTGCCTAACTAAAATTTCACCCCTCGCCACTGCTCTTTATGTAAAAAGAAATATTAAAAAAAATAACAAACATTATTCTTTGTTGTTCGAAACAGCTCGTGCTAAATAAAAATTGATTGTCACTCTTTAGGTATTTATTTATTTAAAGTAGAGCTTTAAAGAATTTGGGTCAAGAAAAACATATTTTTTTAAATATGATTTATTTTATTTTATTCTAATCAGTTAATATAATAATATTAATATCTTATACAATAGATATATTGTAAAAAGCTTAAAAATAATAAATACTACATCCATAAATAGCTTCACGCTGTATCCCGCATATAGCAGGGTAGGCAGAGGAAACCTAGTGTAAAGACACTCTGTTCTCCACTTTCCACCGAATTGAGGCATTGCGTGCTGAGTGGCGGAACTCAACGCCGCGCTCTGCCTTTTTACCAAACCCAGGAAATGAAAATATTAAACTTACATTTCCTGGAGTGGGAATCGAACCCACAACCTGTCGCGTTTACAGTCACACAAAAAGCTCAAAAAATCAAAGCTTTTTAAAAGATATTAAAAAATGTATACATATATTTTTTTTATTATTTACATATTAAATAATCTATGATTGATTTATAAATATATAAAATGACTAAAAGATGTTCACAATTTAATTTAAAAAAAAAAACAGTTATATATATATATATATATATATTACCCAGAAAACAAAAATACTAAAGTTTGCATTTCCTGGAGAGGGAATCGAACCACAACCTGTCGCGCTTACAGGCGGTACTATTATGACTATTAATTATAATTAAATATAAATTATTATTTAAGAGTACTATTTACACCTATAACCTTAATATATTGCAACTTTAGAATTATTTTTTTTAAATAGGTCATTTATTAAAAAAACAAACAATTTTTGGGAAACGTCCATACAAATTTTTACTTAAATGTAAAAATTTATATGGACGTTACCCAAAAATTCTACAGCTAGTTACAGCTATATACGAAAATATAAAAAGTTTTTTTTAGAGTTTAAACTCAAAAATATCATTCACACTTAGCAAGCAGAGAGAACTTATTTTATTCTTTAATTTTCGCTTGAATATGGATAATCATTAAAAAAATAGCGGAACTAAACGCCGCGGTTTATCTTATTAGAGAAGAAACTCCTTAGCAATCCATGGATTCACCGAGTGCCGATCGCGTTGCAGAGAGAGGAGTTTGGAGAGTGCCTGACACTTACGACACAACGTGTAGGTTTAAGGGGCCCTTTAAAATGCGCATTCACGTTCACAAACACTGTCCACACTCTCTCTACCTAACCAAACTTTAAAAGAGCCTACTAAAGCCGCCTTCGAAATACGTGTTAGACATGAACTGATAATAGTTCTAGACAGGCCGAGATCTTTTAGTAAATTATATAATTACTAGTGTCCCCGTAAATGCGTTAATAACGCACTGCGTAGTGACGTATATGTCACTTTATATAAACATGCATGTTTTGACATCCATCATGTTAGTGTGTGTAACTTCACGCTTCACGCTGTATCCCACATATAGCAGGGTAGGCAGAGGGAACCTGAGAACCTAGTGTTAAGACACTCCATTCTCTTTCAACAATTCCGTTCCCCACTTTCCGCCGAATTGAGGCATTGCGTGTTGAGTGGCGGAACTCAACGCCGTTCTTTGCCTTGTTACCAAACCCAAAAAATGAAAATACTAAATTTTACATTTCCTGGAGTGGGGATCGAACCCACAACCTGTCGCATTTACAGTCGCACGCTTGTGCCTCTGCGCCACGACAGCCATGTGTAACATTTATTTTAAAAAGATATTATCATTCTGCACTCCTTCTCTATATAAACTATAAGTGTGCCAAGTTTCATGCTCCTCCGTCCGCGTATTTTTCGTAGAAGGGGATCCAAAGTTTTTGCTTCACGTATTTATATATAGATTCCCCTGAGAGGGTATTGAACCCACTATATTATTAATATGTGTATTAAAACCAATATCATAAATCCTTATCAATATCATCTTCAAAGCAAGTTTGAGTTTCTGTTGAGTTGAAACTCAACAGATCATTGTCAAGACGAAAGTCCAAGGTTTGGGTCTCGGTTGAGGTCGTGCAGAAGTTATTCAAGAAACCATCACATTTAAACGATTTGGACAAACAAAAACACGTTTGAGTTTCCTTTATACTTAGGTCGGGTGACTGAGTTTCTGAGGTTAAAGTTTCTTTATTCGATCGACTCAAACCAAACTCAAAAGGTATAGTTTGAGTTTGAATATCCGATAAGGAAACGGTTTCCGAGAAAAAAATCGAATCCTCTTCCGATTTTATCGATAAAAGGTCTTCGAAAACAGTTTGCGTTGAAATTTCATCTTTTTTAGTGCCAAATTTCTCCGGCTGCCACGACAGAGTGACGTCATTCTTCAAATTCTTCAACAGAGTTTGAGTTGCGAACGACCTTTTCGGACTGTCACATTCAATGTCAGAGTCAACTTTAACTTTTTTAGAGTTGCAACTCAAAATTTTTCTCTTCTCAGCCTTCTCACTTTTATACTGTTTATGGATTTCCGGATGTTTTCTTAGCAAATGAACTAATAATCTATCATTATTTTTAAATTCCTTATTACAAATTTGGCACAGATATATGAATTTACATACATTCGCATGCCGCTTGCTTTCGGACTCGTTTGAGAAACTCAACTCACAATTGTTGCAAACGAAAACTTTATCTTTATGAACTTTAAAAATATGTTGATTTAAATACTTCCTTCCATTAAAGAATTTTCCTTTATTCGATTTTTTATTATAAGCACAATTTTCTGTGCAGTAATATTTTTGAATTATTTCAATTTTTTTATTATGTTTTTTATTTAAATGGTAAACTAGATCTGATCTTTTTTGAAAAGTTTCACTGCAAAAGGGACAGGGTAAGTAGATCTTCGCATCCATGTTTGGTGCGGTTATGTCTATATATAGTATATCATTTTCTATGTATGACGATATAGAATTATCTGTGGTAATTTCATTTGGTGTTTCAGCTGTTTTCTGGTTCTGGAATGAAAGAAATAATAATTAAAATGATTATAAATAATATCGCCTGTCGTGGCGACAGGTTGTGGGTTCGATTCCCACTCTAAGGAAAGTGGAAGTTTAGCATTTTCATTTTCCGGGGTTTGGTTAACAAGGCAAAGCGCGTCGTTGAGTTCCGCCCCTCAGCACGCAATGCCTCAATTCGGTGGAAAGTGGGAACGGAGTGTCTTAACACTAGGTTCCCTCTGCCTACCCTGCTATATGCGGGATACAGTGTGAAGTATTGAAAATAATAATCAGCTTCACGTTTCATCACGCATATGGTGGTGAGAGAACCTAGTGTTAAGACACTCCACTTTTCGCTAGAAATTGAGACTTTACATATTAAATGCCGTAATTCAACGCCGCGCTTAGTCTAAAAAATTTAATGTAATTAAAATTTTCAACAAAATAAAAAAAGCGACTTCAAATAAAATACACTCAAACGCAACTTTATTACAAATAACTCAAAAACTACTCATCAGATATAATATAAGCACTAGCTATCATATAAAAATTATCATCTAAATTGGTTCACCTGTAAACAGTTATGCGGTAACACACAAAAAACAAACAAAAAAAAAAAACAATCAAATTGACAACCTCTTTCTATTATTCAAATAATATTTGATTAAAAATATTAAAAAGTATGGCTAACCTTTATACTTTTTAAATATGAATCACTCTGTCGACATAGTGTAATAAAGTTTCTGTTCTTTATTATAATATCTTCACAATTTGCACAAAGAAGTTCTGATATTTCATCTGATTTGTTTATCTATAATAAAAAAAAATTGATAATAAATGTGTTTTTTTTTTAATTTTATAAATAACATGACCTTGAGGCCATTGTGGGCCAAAAGACAGTAAGGCCAAGAATGTCCCCAAATAATGTATATATTTTTTTATGGATAATGGATAGCAAAAGAGCAGAAGTACCACCAGATGGTAAATGGTTACCTTCACCCATGAACATCTACACCAAAACATAAAAAGATATTTTCATTGTGCATTCTTCCACTATATAAGCTACTGACTGGCTGGAAGGAGTATTTTATTACCTATGATCAACATATTTAGAAAACATATAAAAATTTGAATGCAGTGGGACTAGAACCTTGGAAACCGTCCAATCGCTCTGACCACTAAGCCTGTCCTGGACGTTTGGTGATTGAAGACACAAGAATGGATGGAAGGACCATTTAAAAAGTTACCCAGTGATACCTAGACAATTCTTTTTGAAATAAGTGAAGGAGAGAATACAAATATGATATTGATTCGTTTACTGTTATTGTAAAACTATTTTTTCTATAGTGTATGTGGAAAAATCTTAATTTCACTAAAATGTCTGGGGTTTATTGTCCAACATTTGCATATTAGCTAATAGCGATGGATTAAAAAACCTAAAATTCGGTTTTCTTCTTCGTTTTCGTATCAATTTCTCGTTTTCCTTTCTCAGCTCGCTCCCCTATACTCCCCACCATATGTCATGTTTCTATGTGCAGTAGTTTAGGATGTACGTTGTCTGTCAGTCACTCAGTAACGCAAACGCTTTAAATATATAGTTTTATTACCTGTATATTTGTTAATTTGTAAAAATCATCAGCGAGGCCCCATTCTATCATGTTCTTCATTTCTCCATAAGACGTTAAGCATCCTCTACATACTAGAGAGGGATCTCTCATCTCTATATCAGACGTCATTTTTAGTTTATCTTATTCATATTATATCAAAACTTAATTAAATTTTAATATGTAATTGTAATTATGAAGAAAGGTTCGCTTTTTTTGCTAGTTTATATTAGAATGTATATATTGCCACAGAATGTAATTTTAAAAATTTACTGTAATGATTTTTATGTTTCTATATGTAAAATCGTTTTTAGATAACAAAGTAAACAAATGATCTATTTTTATCAGTTGATTTTGACAGTTTTTTTTTTTTATATAATGTAGACTATAGTCTATAGAAATGTATTTGTTTTTTTATAGCGTTGTCTTCCAGTCTTTTTGATTGTGATAACCTTTTATTTTGAATTTGAGAAATTATAGCAGACATTAAATAACACCTGAAAATTATATTTTCCACACAATTTTATATAAAATATCTTTTGCCGTTTTATTCAACAAAAAAATCTGTAGTTTTCAACTAAAATTATATTTTGAGAGAGTTATATAATGTATTTCTATTAATCTTAAGTAAAAATATTTGCTGTCTAACGAAATAAAATTATTTTAAAAGTCCTTAGTAAATGTTAGACTGGCGATTACTGTAAAATTTTCGAAACGTCGGGCTTACAAAAATATTTTCCCGAATATTAAAATTCGGTGGCAACGGAAACCTTAATAGAACGGAGTATCTTAACACTAGCTTCTCAGGTTCTCTCTGCTTACCTTGCTGCGTGCAAAATACAGCGTGAAGCTAAAAAAAAAATGAAATAAATGCGATTAATTCGAATAAAATATGTATGCATTTATTATGTATAAAGTCCTGAAAACGAATATATCATAATTAATAATTGTATATTAATTATTATTCTATAATTTATATATAAAAATATTTTTTAGACTAAAACTACAAGACACATAACCAAAAACTTAAAAAAACAGAATGTCACATTGACACTTTGAAAGCATCGCCAAATATATTGTTATTGTTTTCTAACCTACAAACACGTGCAGTAATAACTAAGCAAATGTTGTATTAAAAATGACGCAAATACAAATACAGGAAGTTTATCCTAAAGGCGACATATACCCAATGATAGTGAGTTTCCAAAATGGTTACATTACAGAGAAATTCTCATCACAAGACTGTTTTATTTTCAACAATTCTTTAACTGACTCTAAAACACTCGCCACTGAATTAGATAGCGTATTATACGCTGGAGATGAAGAAACAAATGAAATTGGTAAAACTTATATATTAGCCAGAAATAGAAATACTGGGAAGGTACGGTTGATAGAAAGTGGGGTTGTTAACTGTAAACCTGTTCTTAACATGAAATTAAGCACAGCTCAGTTGTTAGAAACAAGCACTCTAGAACTTAGTAGAAAATTTGGTTCCAAAAAACAAAAACAACAGATGGAACAGCGAGAAAAATTGAAAGTTAACATAGAAACTGTTACTGAACAAATGCAAAACGCTACCCAGGAGATATCAGAAGACCATTTAGATTTATCAACTTATAACAAAACTAACTCTGACGACTTCTATGTACCACCTATAGACAGAACAGCAGATACTGTAGATGGAGTTTATGATTTAAACAAAATATTAACCGAGGAACAGTATGACAAAATTCATTCAGAGCTAGAGGGCAAAGATTATGAGTCAGAAATGTTTCCTGTACTCAAAAATATTGTTTCAAAGAAGACATTCAATCCTAAATTTAAAGTTCTCGCTGTTTACGCCAATTCATTAATACAACTTTACAACACTATGGTAAAAGAAATAACCAAAAAGAGCTTCACACTCTGTGTACATTCTGTTACGCTAAATAATTTAATTTTAAATGAATTTATGACTGTTTCGAATAACAGACGAACGAGGCCAGCGCCTTTTAAAGATAAGTCATTATGTCATGCAATAGTGCTGTTATTACTAATAAATAATTATAAAATTGACTTGGAAAGCTTATGCGATGCTATCAAAATAACTCCCAGTACAGTTACAAACAAGGTGAGGGTGACAGGAGCATCAGTGATTACCTCGGGAAGTAAAAAGATAATCCAGTTAAAACTACCATTAAATAAAACTAGCTTAAGAAGAAAAAGTTCAAATAAATTTTAATTATATATATATATAGATATATACTTTTGTTTCATTTTCATCTAACTAATTGTTTTATAAACAGTTTTTTTCCTTTTTTTTTTAACTTCACGCTGTATCCCGCACATAGCAGAGTAGGCAGAGGGAACCTGAGAACCTAGTGTTAAGACACTCCGTTCTCTTTCAACAAATTCGTTCCCCACTTTCTGCCAGATTGAGGCATTGCGTGTTGAGTAGCGGAACTCAACGCCGCGCTATGCCTTGTTACCAAACCCAAAAATTAAAAAAAATCCATTTCCTGGAATGGGAATCGAACCCACAACCTCTCGCTTTACAGTCGCACACTTATGCCACTGCGTCACGACAGGCGTCTATAAACAGTGAGTGACTATTATCAGTTCATTTCTAGCATGTATTTTGAAGGCAGCATTAGTATCTTTTCAAATTTGGTTAGGTAGAGAGAGGAGTGCAGACAGTGGAGGTGTTTATGCATTTTAAAGGGGCCCCTTAATTCTACACTTGGGTCGCAAGTCCCAGGCACCGTCATCGTCTTCCTACATTGGCTCTAACATGAACATGGTGAATCCATGGAATGCTAAGGTGTTTCTTTTCATATTAAAATATTTCCAGTTTTGTTACTTTAAAAATGTATTAATTTAGAAACACATGTTATTGATATTCAAAATTATAGAAAACTGATATCCCTGTTGCCGCGCTTATAGCGCGTTGCCTAGCAACGTATATGTCACTTTATATAAACATGGATGTCAAACCATGGCAGTGTGTGTAACATTTATTATATTAATTTAATATGCTTTTTATGCATTATTTAAAAAAATATATTATCATTCTGCACTCCTTTGCTATATAAACTATAAGTGTACCAAGTTTCATGCTCCTCCGCATAATTTTCGTAAAAATAGGGAACCAAAGTTTTTGATTCACGTATTTATTTAAATATGATTTTAGATATGTATTATTATTTTTATAGACATCTAGCCAAAAAATATTTTATTAGATCTCATATTTTTAATTATTAAAACTCAAATGCTGTAAAAAAAACAAATTAATATTTAAAAAAAACTTATATATAAAAAAAAAAAAAATTAAGTTAATTTTTGGGAAATTTATAAAAAAAATCACTCATGAATAAACTAATTAATATATATATATATACGTGATATAAAAACTTCGGATCCCTTTTTTACGAAAATTAGGGAACGGAGGAACATGAAACTTGGTATACTTATAGTTTATATAGACGGAGTGCACGCGGGACACTACCTTTTAAGTCGTCGCTATTGTTAAGTGGTTTTTTTTTTAGAATCTTAATTATATTCAGTATAAAAAAAATTAAGTTATAAAAAATTGTTACTATTACTATTCAGTCTTATTTGACATGTCTCAATTGTCATTAAAAAAAAAAAGAGTGAATACAAAATTCATTACACACAAAAAATACACAAGCTTACAAAAATCTACATAAAATTAAATATTAAATTTACAATGGGAACGGAATTGTTGAAAGAGAACGGAGTGTCTTAACACTAGGTTCTCAGGTTCCCTCTGCCTACCCTGCTATGTGCGGGATACAGCGTGAAGATAAAAAAAAAGAAAAAAAAATTACAATATACATAGAGGTCATCGTGTCTGTTTTCATACATATGAGGGGCGATTATTATATTTAACAGTGACGAGGCGTCCATACAACTCGATTCTCATCGGCTTACCTAACTTTAGAAAGTAAAAGTACGAGACCTAAAAAAAAAAGTCGCCAGGAAAATATTGCAAAAAAACAAGTTCTGACATCTTAAAGACCTAAAAAAAGATCATCGCCAAAATTATAGTGAAATTACTAAATACCTTTACATCTTATACTTCCTTCCTTCTGCTTCCCTAAATATAAACCGGCTTCTCTAAATTTATCGGCTTCCCTAAAAAAAAACAGGCTTTTCTAAAATTATCGGCTTGCCATACTAACTTTCATTTCTTGCTCTGGCAACACAAAGCGCGACGTTGAGTTCCGCCACTTAAGACGCAGTCATTCGAGCAGAAAGCTGTGAACAGAGTGTCTTAACACTAGGTTCTCTCTGAGTACTTAATTCTGTAGAACGCTTGGACAAACAAGAGCCGCGGGTTTGACTCCCGCTACATACAATTTTAAACGGGTCTACATTTTCTTTTATCTTCACGCTGTATCCCGCACATAGCAGGGTAGGCAGAGGGAACCTGATAACCTAGTATTAAGACACTCCATTCTATGAACATTTCCGTTCTCCACTTTCCGCCGAATTGTGGCATTGCGTGTTGAGTGGCGGAACTCAACACCGCGTTTTGCCTTGTTACCAAACCCAGGAAATGAAAATACAAAATTTTACATTTCATGGAGTGGGAATCGAACCCACAACTTGTCGCGTTTACAGTCACACATTTGTGCCTCTGCGCCACAACAGACGTTAAAACACTACGTTCTGTTAACATTTCCGTTCCCCACTTTCCGCCGAATTGAGGCATTGCGTGCTGAGTGGCGGAACATACACGCTTTGCCTTGTTACCAGAGCGAGGAAATGAAAATACTAAATATAATTTATTATGTCCATTCCCTGTAGTGTGTATGAACCCACAACCTGTCGCGTTTACTGTCACACGCTTGTGCCTCAACACACGACTAGCTTAGGGTAAATAATATTTTTAAAGAAAGATCTTTTTTAAAGTGATTCATATTTTATTACCAAATACAAAAATTGTGTATAAAAATGTATAAATAATAAATAATGCTTATAATAACTACCTTCTAGAATACATTACGTAACTTAACACCGCCTCACACAAAAAAAATTTTTTTTTAAATATACAGAACTCACGAGTATGTTTTCATTATATGCTAATAATATCGCAAATTTACAGTTATAGTGACCTATTTACCTATTCGGCGGAAAGTGGGGAACGGAGTGTCTTAACACTAACCCTCTGCCTACCCTGCTATATGCGGGATACAGCGTGAAGCTCTATGTATGTATAATATCAATTTTTAGGAAACGTCAATATATATTTGTACATTTAAGTTTTTTGAAAAGAAATGTTATTTTTTTTTATTATACCCAACTGTCAGAGGAGGATTATGTTTGACGCGTATCATATATGCTTGTATGTAATTCTTTATTACCTCATATCTTACAAACCTCTGGACCGAATTATATAATTAAGGTGACGTTGAATAGGTATTGATACTCCAAGTGTTCTTAGAAATGTGACGTCACTCTTAATTCAATATCCCTCTAGAGGCAATTACGTCATGAGTAAAAGCCAAAAAAATCGTTGATAGGTACCGTGTGGGGTGTCAAATGAAAGTACTTAATGAGCACATTTCAAATATATAACACATAACTAGCTTTTATAGCTCACTTTATTTGTATTTGCTTCCTAAATTTGAATAATTGGTTCAGTCGGGTTTTTTGTTCTTTATAATTTAGTAATGTTATTTTATTCAAAGTCAATAGAGATCGTTGTCTTATGTCGTTTCGTGGCAAAAAATCCAAATCATGATTTTTTTGATTAAG
This sequence comes from Philaethria dido, assembly GCA_033558755.1. NCBI lineage: Eukaryota > Metazoa > Arthropoda > Insecta > Lepidoptera > Nymphalidae > Philaethria > Philaethria dido. Next base: position 27,639 of record JAKGSA010000765.1, read on the forward strand.
TCCATATAATTCTAAAGGTGCGATATATCATAATAAATGCGAAACTTTGCGAGGATGTTTGCTAATCTTTCAAGCAAAAACTACTGATGAAACTTTTTTTTTTTAACTTCACGCTGTATCCCGCTTATAGCAGGGTAGGCAGAGGGAACCAGAGAACCTAGTGTTAAGACACTCCATTCTCTTTCAACAAGTCCGTTCCCCACTTTCCGCCAAATTGAGGCATTGCGTGTTGAGTGGCGGAACTCAACGCACGATTTGCCTTGTTACCAAACCCAAGAAATGAAAATACTAAATTTTACATTTCCTGGAGTGGGGATCGAACCCACAACCTGTCGCATTTACAGTCGCACGCTTGTGCCTCTGCGCCACGACAGGCGTTAAATGAAATTTTACAGTATAATAGCTTATACAACAGAATAACATAGAAAAAGGAACTCCTTAGCAATCTATGAATTCACCGTGCGGGTGCCCATCGCGTCGTACCAAAGAGAGGTAGGCACGAGAGGTATAACAGCGAAATCTCTCTATAATCTACTAAAAGATCTCGGCCTGTCTAGAACTATCATCAGTTCATGTCTAACACGTATTTCGAAGGCGGCATTAGTAGGATCTTTTTAAATTTGGTTAGGTAGAGAGAGGAGCGTGGACAGTGGAGGTAAATGTTAATGCGCTTTTAAAAGTGGCCCCTTAAACCCCCAGGCACTCTCCAAACTCCTCTCTCAACATCGCAATGGACCCTCGGTGAATACATGGTGTGCTAAAGAGTTTCTTCTCTTCAAACATGGTGAATTAGATCACAATAAACCAAGTGTTGATAATTTTATCTTGACGCTGTATCCCGCACATAGCAGGGTAGGCAGAGGGGACCTGAGAACCATAGTGTTAAGACACTACGTTCTATTAACATTTCCGTTCTCTATTTTCCGCTGAATTAAGACATTGCATGATAAATCATCAAATGTCTATAAATCCGTGTCTATGGCGAACTTGGCTCGATTTTTACATCTACATCAGTTTCTATCTTAATATCCAACGTAGTACTCTCAGGCTCCATGGTCTCATTATATTGTGAATCATCACTCATTTCCGTCGTACAAAGTTCCGACAAATACAACTTAGCCTTGGACACGTCGAAAGTCTGCCTATATCTCTGTATGGAAAATTCCAGACAGTTATAGGAATTCTTGCAGAATTCACACTTGAAAACAATGGAATCTCGCAAATGTTTTATCTTCTCGTACATTCCAATATGGTAATCATCGTTGAAGTTCTTCAAGCACTCGTTACATTCTATGGAAAGCACTCTTTTCCTTGACCCGTAAGTTGCTAATTCATCCACATTGAATTCGTCATGGAACTTCTTGATATGACGTTTTAGTGTTTTTCTTGTGCTGAAGTCTTTCATGCATATTATGCATCGTGGCAGGGTTTTCTGTGTCGGCAGATTTAGATGAAACTCTTCATTATGAACGTCAAACTTCTCCTGGCCTTTGAACACTAAGTTACACTCCTTGCACTTGTATATCTCGTCCTCAGCCAAATGTTTAGTTGAGAGATGAATCTTTAATGCCTCCAAAGACGTGAACGAAACTGAGCACAGATCACAAGGATGCGTATTCATGTTGAATGAATGTAGTAATTTCAGGTGGATTTTGCAAGATTTTGCCGATTCGAAGCGTTTTTCACAAATATGACACTGCGGGAACAACGTCGAGTTTGGGTGTTTAGTCCTAACATGTTTACGCAAACTTCTCTTCTCTTTAAAGAGCGTCTCGCATTCTATGCATTTATATCTCTGCATGCCCAAATGTGTATACTCTATGTGCCTCCGAATATTCCTCTTGGATTTGAACTGCTTATCACAGTAATCACATTTGGACCAAGAATCATTATTATGGACGATCTTTATATGTGATGCCAAATAGTATTTATTGCTGCAGATTTTCGAACAGAACTGACACTTAACTGCCTCATCAGTTGTGTGTTTTAATTTCATATGATGTTTCAAAGACCTGTCGCTGTAGTATATTCGGTCACAGTGGAGACATCTGTATGAGGAGTCAATATCTTCGAAATTTGTGGACGATATGTTGGAATCAGCGATTTGGGCTTGAGGATGGAAGATTCTTATGTGGAACTCTAAACTTGATATATCTGTGAATAGCTTATCGCAGTGGCTACAACTGTTGACATTGTCTGGTGGTAAACAAATCTTTTTATGTTCATACATCGTCTCCTTGCTGTAGAATTTATTAAAACACACGTTACAAGTCGATAAACTATATTCCCTATCGTGGAGAGAACGCATATGGTCTTTCAAATCGTAAACCGTTGAGAAGGCATTGATGCAAAATTCGCAATTGTAATACAAAAGTTTCTGCTTATCATTCCTTTGGCACACTCTCCATGTTTTCAATAGAGTTTTTCTACAATAATTGTAGAAATCTTGGAAAGAGTGATTTAGTTTTATATGCTGCCGCAAATTGGGCTCACTTTCAAACGTCATTTCACACAGATCACAGGCAAACATGAATTTGTAGGGTTCCGTGTAATTTTCGTTGGAACTTGAATTATGGCATAAAGAGAACAGATCCATGTTAAACATTTCTTGGGCGTGCTGAGTTTTGGCATGTCTCCTTAAACTCTGATTCGAGGTATAGACTTTTGGACAGATATCGCATTTAAATTCTTCCTTCTCTCCATGCTGGCGTTCCACATGACGTTTAAGATTCCTGTTATTGGAATACGCCTTGCCACATAATGGACACTTAATAAGTTTCAGCTTATTAGAATGCGTGGCCTGAATATGTGATATAAGAGATTCCTTTCCTCTAAAACTGCGGTGACATTCATTACACGTTGGGTACTTAACACCAGGGGCGTGTAATTGCAAGGTATGCCGTTTTAAATTGCGCTCAGTTGTAAAAGTTTTATTACAAGTGGTGCATCGTATATCCTGCTTGCCACCTTGTAAATGAACGGTAATCATATGGGAAGTAATATTCTGTTTTCTCGTAAATATCCTGCCACAATAATCACATTCTGGGAGGCATTGACCAAATCGGTTATGGCCACGAGATAGATGGAGTTGAAGACCGGAAACACTTCCGAATTTCTGGTCACAGATATCACAAAAACTTGGTGAGTTCAAGTGACAATTCTCTATATGGGATTGCAAGTTATGTTTTCGTGTGAAGGAACGACTGCAGTGGTCGCAGATGTAGTCTTGACTGGACATGGTGCCTGAAAATAAATTAAAGTATTGAAATATGTATCCAATAGGCGATTATGTTGCAGTGGAATAGTTTCAGTTTGTAAACCGTATGGGTTGTGTGTTCGATTTCCACTTGGGTTAATGAATTCAAAATATTTTTCATTTCCTCGCTCTGGTATGAAAAGCGCGGCGTTAAGTTCCGCAACCGTTACATGCGTGTTAACGCTATGTCCACTATAAATAAAGAACTAAACTGAAAACAATGTTTCAAATATAAGAGGGAAGCTGTAAATGATTTGTCTTAAAACTAGGTTTTCACTGCCTACCCCATTAGCCGGATAAAATGAGAACCTAGAGAAACAAACAACAATACAAAGCTATTGTCAAAAGAAAATGAAAGAGGTATGCAGGGACCATAACATTTGGCACTACGTTCTCTATAAATACCCTACTAGGGATAAACCGTGAAGTTAGGTAGGTAGGTATGTATTGTCATAAAGACTGAAAAAACGTCTTATATTTATGAAAATGTGAACAGATCCCCCAAAAATAATACTTTTTATTATATGGACAGCCTTACTTTTAGAATATTAATTCCTTATTATATTATTACTTTAATAAATGAAATTAATTTCTATAATTCATATACAAGTACTAGTTAAAATAACAAATTGCAGTTCATATCCAGTAAAAATAACAAATATATAGCATTTTTACAATAATTATGTAAATGTTTTCTTTAAATATGACAAAGAGAGTGTCTTGACACTAGGTTTTGAATAAAATACTGACATGTTATTACATACATAGCTTCACACTGTATCCCGCATATAGCAGGGTAGACAGAGGGCACCTAGTGTTAAATCACTCCATTCCCCACTTTCCACCAAATTGAGGCATTGCATGCAGTGGCGGAACTCAACACTGCGCTCTGCCTTGTTACCAAACCCAGGAAATGAAAAATTCCATTTCAACTTTATTATTATGTGCCTTTTTTCCCTATTTTTCTATATATAGATAAGTGGAAGATAAATAAAAGTTGATTGACCACTAACAAAATAAGCTGGTTTTTGTTATTACAAAATAAAAAAAATTATAATTTCATTTATAACTTGTTATCACTTAGAATCCAATATGTGGAGTTAACACTTAATTCTGAAATTTCATTACAAATAAAAAAACAGAAAGAGTGTTTTAAAGTGAACCACCCACCAGTGAACCAACCACAACTATTTAATTATATTTTATAAAAAATATATACAAACACAGCTTCACGTTATATCCCGCGTATTAGAATCAGAAAAGCAAAGAGAACCTAGAGTCAAGACACTCCGTTCTCCACTTTATTGTCTGTTTTATTCATTAATTTTATTATATATTCATAAGGCATATAAATAAAACTTAATTGAAACCACTTACTAAAAAAATTCGGCTTCCTTATTTCCATGTAAAAATCTTAAATTAATAACTCCACTACATGTTATTATTGTATAATAAATTAATAATAAAATATAAATTAAACATATTATCAAAATTCTTGATAACTTTCACAATTAAACAAAGGAATTCATTAGCATTTTTTTCTACTTTATTTTTGTATTCATAACTATATGTGCGGTTGTTTGACAGCTTATTGACATTAGTGAAAATCGAGTAATTGTACCGAAAATATTTTAAATATATCAATTGTCAGTCAAGTATCCGAGTTAAGAAATATAATTAATACGTACAAATCACACAAACCGTGGCGTTAAGTTCCGCCATTCTATACGTAATGTCTTAAATTCAGGCAGAAAGTGGACAATGGAATAACTAGATAATAAGTTTTCTCCCAGTATTACACCCTGATAAGCGATATAACACGTAAAGCTAAAAAAATAATATTATAGGACATTACTAACTAATTAAACAATTTAAATCAATAAATTTATTTATTTTAACATAACATCGTGTTAATGTTAATAAAATAATTGCTAAACTGTTTTGACATACGTTTCGAAAGTAGAAAAACACCACGATTTAACATTTTGATTTTTGACATTATTTTGGCTTATCAAAATTAACAAGAGCATGATTCTCGTAATAAGATAATTTAATTGGACCTTAATTAGATAAATTTACTTCTGACATCTTTACAAAGGTAAGAAAATCAATTAAACATAAATAGAAGATATTATATATAATGGGACATAGTCGTGGTAAACGAGATTAGTTGATCGTTTAACTCTCTTGCCTATTCCTGATAATATTTAAACTATTTCCATTTCTCCAATCTGGTATGACAAAACGCGGCGTTGTATTCCGCCATTTAACACATAATGTTTTGAATTCTGGAGGAAATTGGCAAACGTAAAGTCTTTGACTGCCAAAATTTAAGTTGGAATAAAGTTTCTATGTTTTTATAGAAAAATGAAACTAAATAATTTTAATAACATTATATTAAATTAATAATAACATAAAAATCACTTAATTTAATTTAATAGACTATTTTTTTTATAAATAAAAAAAAGATAAAACAAAACAATCAACATCACTCTGAAGTCAGTTTATTATTACACCCGCGCCAACTTCACACCGGTCGCCATTTAAGCCACGAAGAACGTACACGATATATTAGTAGGTTATAATGTTATAATTAACGGTTGAATGTGCAACGAAACATCAATAAAAACAAGAAAACTGACAATATAATTATAAAATTAACGATATATATAATAAATGTGATAATTGAGTAAGTATTTACAAGTTTAAAGTAAATTTTAAAAGCACACGTGTTTTATTAAAAGTTAGATATAAATGTATAGAAATGTCGGTCATATATTATTTTTGTTTGTTAGCTATCTATTTTAGTGCACAATTGTGGCTGGTTAGTTTTTAGAGAATAATATTATTATGTGTGATATGAAAATTGTTAGAAAGTTAACGTCAACTTTTACTTTTGTCATGAAATTGTTTGATTTTTATCTTTAATTTACTATAAAAACTCTTTTTTCATGTTTTATTATCCAATTTACTACAGTAATCTGTTTATTTATGGCCAGTACGATATAAATTCAATAGTAAATATGTATATATATTAATTATTTGTTTTAATACAGATTAAAAACTTTTAAAAAGTTTTTTCAATTTATTTATTGTTATTATTCAATAATATATAACGTATAAAGTAAATAGGATACTAATATAATATTAGTTATTATTAAATTTGTGTTATTAATTAAGTTATCACTTTCCAAGCTTCAATAGTATTCTATATATAACTAGAAACTCTATTCTATATGCTATTCTGATGTTAAAACTATATTTCTCCAAAGTTTCATTTAAATATATTCAGTAGCTTTTGTGAGAAAGAGTAACACATCCGTCTTCACCTACTCTCTTATTTCTAAGTAGGGTAATTAAATGTAAACATAATAATTGAAATTAACATTAGTAACTGTTTAAAGAACATATTATACATGCAGTCTTCTTCTTCGTATCAATGAATTTTCATCTTAGCTTCACACTGTATCCCACATATAGCAGGGTAGGCAGAGGGAACCTAGTGTTGAGACACTCCGTTCCCCAGTTTTTGCCGAATTGTAGCATTGCATGCTGAGTGGTGGGACTCAATGGCGTGCTTTGCCTTGTCACCAAACCCGAGAATGAAAAATTCCTTTCGCTGGAGTGGGAATCGAACCCTATGCTTGTGCCTCTGCGCCACCACAGGCATTACATCAATGAATTTGATGCCTAGATGATGTTTTGCCAGTGCATAGCCTTGTTGATTGCATACTCTATTGCCTCTATGAGATCGTTGTTTGAGTAAGTAAACGGGCAGTTGAGACAGGCAAGCAAATGTGACATACATAATATAAAATAACATGTATTAACATGCATGTATTAACATGCAGTAGAGCAGTAGGGTAGTGTCGGACTGTAAATGCTTGGTTGTAGATTTGATTCTCATTCAGGGAAATGTTAGAAAAAGTGTAGTGTTATTTTATTGTCAATGTTTCTGAGGGTCATAAATAGAGAGTAGAGTGTTTTCTCCGACTTTCCTGCTAGAACAAATAAAAATGCTCACATCTAATAAAAACAATTCTATTTCTAATTGTAAATATAATAGCTATCAGTGGCGAGGCGTGATAATTTTAATTAGGCAAGCCAGTAAATTTAGAGAAGCCGGTGTATATTTAGGGAAGTCTGTACATATATTTTGGGAAGCTGGTATAGGATGTAAATGTATTCAGTAATTTCACTATCGAATTTTGGTGGTGACGTTTTTTTTACCCTGTCGACTGTCATGGTGCAGAGGCACAAGAGTGCGACTGTAAACAAGACATGTTGTGGGTTCGATTCCCACTCCAAGAAATAGAATTTTTCATTTCCT
>JAKGSA010000765.1:35323-47187 GCA_033558755.1 Philaethria dido
TGGAGTGTCTTAACACTAGGTTCCCTCTGCCTACCTTGTTATAAGCAGGATACAGCGTGAAGCTATGTATGTATGTATGTACCTTTTTTTTAGGTGGTTTTAGATGTTACAGCTTGCTTTATTGCAATTTTATACCCACCATTTATCTGGCGACTTTTTTTTTGTGTTTATACTTGTATTTTACTTTGTATAAGGCCTTTTTTTTACTTTGTATAACGCCTGTCGTGGCGCAGAGGCACAAGCGTGCGACCATAAACACGACAGGTTGTGGGTTTGATTCCCACTCCAGGAAATGTTAGTATTTTCATTTCCTGGATTTGGTAACAAGGCAAAGCGCGGCGTGAGTTCCGCCACTCAACACGCATTGCCTCAATTTGGCGGAAAGTAGGGAACGGAATTGTTGTAAGAAAACGGAGTGTCTTAACACTAGGTTCTCGGGTTCCCTCTGCCCTGCGGGATACAGCGTGAAGTAAAAAAAAAAGAAAAAAACTTGTATTTTAAAAACTAAGGCAAGCTGGTGGGAACTATTTTGTATGGACACCTCATCACTGATATCTGTAGTTAGAATTTTTTTTTCTTATATCCAGTCTTGATATGGTATTAGATACTAAGTACTTGAATTGATTGATAAGTTGAGAATAGTGCCTTAACACTATGTTCTTTATGTTTGCCCCATTATATGTGAGAGACTTAATGTTAGGTGGTAGGAGGTTCGTCCTCCGACTAGCTCGCGACCACTATCATGTCAAAGACGAACCGCCAAATATCTAATGATGTGTTCCGGTTCGATGGCATGTAAGCCAGATTTTCCCTTTTCCCACCCATCCTTTCCCCAAAATGTGGTGGTTCTGATAGTGGACTACTACATTGTCCCCCCTTCCATCAGTATCCTCTAGGTTGGCAACGCATCTACAACATCTCTGGTGTTGTAGATGTCTATGGGCGAAGGTAACCACTTACCATCAGGTGGTCCTTCTGCTCGTTTGCCGTCCGTTATCAATAACAAAAAAAAAAAAAATACATTGTATGCGGGACATGTCTTAGTACATTTTCTGAGAATTGATATATGATACTTATTTGAATGGTATACTTGAAATGTTTTTTTGTAACTTGAAACGCAAAGCTGAATCAAGCTGACTCATAAAAAGATTATTTTCAATGATATTGCTAAGTTGATTAATTTATTTTAAACTTTTAATATTTATTTGGATATGTTACTTGAATATATAAATGATTTTTTTATTAGCTCCATGTTTTATATATAGCAGGGTAGGCAGAGAGATAGTGTCGAGGCACTCCATTTGCGATTTGTTTTTTTATTTGTTGGGTGTTGAAAATCCAACGCTGCACTAGAGCAGGAAAGTGAAATTAATTTATATGCTGTATCCCGCATATGGCAGGGTAGGTAGAGAGAACCTAGTGTTAGAACACTCTGTTCCCCACTTTCCGCCAAATTCAGGCGTTGCGCGCTGAGTGGCGGAATTCAACGCCGCGTTTTGCCTTGTTACCAAACCCAGGAAATGAAAATACTTAACTTACACTTCCAGGAGTGGGAATCGAACCCACAATCTGTCGCGTTTACAGTCGCGCACGCTTGTGACTCAAGACACGACTGGAGTCAAATATAACATACTTTTTTTATAACCATTCACATAACGTACATTTTTTTTATCTGCACGTTGTATCCTGCATATAGCGGGGTAGGCAGAGGGAAACTGAGAACCATAGCGTTAAGACACTCCATTCTCTTTCAACAATTCCATTCCCCACTATGTATACATATTATACAAAAATTAATAATTTCTACTGACCTAAACCAAAACAAATCAAAACGTGTTTTGAAATAGGACAAAAAGTAGAGAATGGAGAGTTTTGCCACTAGGCTCTCTGACTGCATCCAATAGCTTAATTTTTTTACCCGACTGTCAGAGGAGGGTTATGCTTTTCGCGCGTATCATGTATGTTTGTAATATTCTTTATTACCTCATATCTTACAAACCCCTGGACCGAATTATATAATTAAGGTGACGTTAGATAGGAATTGATACTCCAAGTGTTCTTAGAAATGTGACGTCACTCTACGCCCTCTAGAGGTGAGAGAATTACGTCATAAATAAAAACAAACACAACGTTGATGTGTACCGTGTGGGGTGTCAAATGAAAGTACTTAATTAGCACATTTCAAATATATAACACATAACTAGCTTTTATAGCCTACTTTGTTTGTATTTGCTTCCTAAATTTGAAAAATTGGTTCAGTCGGGTTTTTTGTTCTTTTAGAACCTAGTGTTAAGACACTCCATACTCTTTCAACAATTCCGTTTCCCACTTTCCGCCGAATTGAGGCATTGCGTATTTAGTGGTGGAACTCAACGCCGCGCTTTGCCTTGTTACCAAACCCAAGAAATGAAAATACTAAATTGTACATTTCCTGGAGTGGGAATCGAACCCACAACCTGTCGCGTTTACAACCGCACGCTTGTGCCTCAAGACACGACAGGCGTTATTTTTTTTAATATTATTATATTTCCCTTTTTCTTTGTTACAGCTATGAAGAAAAACTAAAAATCATTGACAATTTCAAAAAACTTATGACAACAGTGCCTCAAGCTAAATATAATTAGATTAAAAAATATATATTTTTGTTTGCTGTTAAATATATTATTAGTCTATGGTCAGGGTGGATATTTTAAATTTTGAGTGTTACCAGTATGAAAATACCAGAGACATCGGCAAATGTTGGCGCTTATTATGGCAATGAAGAGAATGGACAGTGGCAAGTATGTGGGCTGTTTTTTTTTAATTTTTGGTTATTAGATAGAGAATCTTGTGTTTTGTCTCTCTGTTGTGTGGCGGAATGTTGCCAGTGGTATATATTTAAATTTCCACCCAAACATCGTAGATAATACATTTTTGTATTACTTTTTAAGTGGGGAACGGAGTGTCTTAACACTAGGTTCTCTTTGCCTACCCTGCTATATGCGGGATACAGCGTGAAGCTATGTATATTACTTGTATCGTAGCACGTTTACGACGATTTATTTATCTTTTCAGACTTAGTGCTTTGTAGGGATATACGTAAAACTAGAATAAAAATTAAAGTGGCAATTTTTTTTTTAATTTTTAGCCAAACGGCGTAATCATCGACAGCGGTGTCGGTGGTGGTGTGGTGGGTAGTGGTGACGCGGGCGTGCACAGACCTCCGGTGTACCCGGTTCAAATACCGAGAGGGCATATACCTGGTAAGCATAAAAATGTTTTTAAAAAAATCTCTCCCCTTCTCTCTTCTTCTTTTTTTTTCCGGTTTATTTTCTTTGTATGTTCTGGTCACTACCAGAAATTACCATACCAGAATATTGTAAATATAGGATTTTTTAAAAATCAGTTCATAGGCGTTAAACGCCTGTCGTGTCTTGAGGGACAAATTATTAGTGGTAGAGATAGAGAAGGTAGTGTTAGGACACTATATTTTAAACTGACTTCAAAAAAGGTATAATAATTTTTACCACCTTACCTGTCGTGGCGCAGAGGCATAAGCGTGCGACTGTAAACGCAACAGGTTCGATTCCCACTCCAGGAAATGTAACATGGATAAAAAACAAAATAAGGCGATCTTACTCTTGCCAGGTTATATCTACCTTACAATACTTACAATTTTTCTTAAAAATGATGAAAACAATGAAAGAATTACATTTCCAGGTCCATACGTAATGGCGGGCGCGTATTACCCCCCGGGTGCCTACCCGCCGCCGCAAGACGACTTCGCGGACTACATGTGGATGGAGAACGAGGAAGAATTTGATAAACAGGTGAGTGGAGAATATAGGGAAACCTATTTAAAATTATAAATGTGAATGTCAGTTTGCTTTTGTTACGGTTTCCACACCGCCTGTCGTGTCTTGGAGGCACAAGCGTGCGACTGTAAACGCGACAGGGTTGTGGATCTGATTCTACCAAGCAGGAAATAGAATTTTATTTCTTGTGTTTGGTAATAGCGCAAATTATAGGCATTGAGTTCGCCAAAGAATAGCACGCAATGCCTCACTGGCGGAAAGTGAGGAAACAAAGGCCCAACACTAGGTTCCTCTGCCTACCCTGCTATATGCGGATACAGTGAAACTAAGAAAGAAAGCTTTCACGCCAAAACTACTCAACTGATTATCTTGTACACATACTTTCTATATTACAATTAAAATATTTTGGCAAATTCATAGTTTCTGTCATTGATGCGGGATACAGCGTGAAGTTAAAAAAAATTGAAAATTTATCTAGTTCATTTCAATCTCCTCTGCCTACCCTGCTATATGCGGATACAGCGTGAAGATAAAAACCAAAATATGTAATCCTCCTCCATTTTGTTGTGGCAGCCATTTTTGTATTAACAATATTCATTATATAACCGGCTTCACCAATATTGAATGTTATGAACCATTAAATTTTCCTTATTATTATTATATGAATATCAGTATATAAATACGTGAAGCAAAAACTTGTAACCCTTAAAGAAAAATTACGCGGACGGAGTGAGCATGAAACTTAAGTAACACTTTATAGTTTATGTAGAGAAGGAGTGCAGAAATGCTAATATATTTTAAATAATGATATAAAGTATATTAAATTAATAAAATAAATGTTACACATACTATCATGGTTTGACATCTATGTTTATATAAAGTGACATATAAGATAACTTTGTTGTTAACTGTCAATGAAGACATATGACATTAATATTATTAATTGGGCGAAGTACAGGTTAGGCCCGCCATACAACGCTGGAAAGAGACTTCAGTGTTTCAGGGATTCAGCTTTTTTTTTTAATTTAATTTTTTTTTAACACTTCCAGGTAATGCAACAGTTAGAAGAGGAAGCACCAATGGAACAATGTGGAGAAGCAATGCCATAGAGGACGAGCAAAGAGAACAACGACACAGGCCAGCCACTAACGGACATACAAACTATCCTACGCATGTATATAGATAACAGCTTCACGCTGTATCCCGCATATAGCAGGGTAGGCAGAGGGAACCTGAGAATTCCATGGCAGGACATTCCATTCTCTTTTCAACAAATCCGTTCACCACTTTCCGCCGAATTGTGGTGTTAGAGCTGAGTGGTGCACCTCAATCTACTTTGACTTGTTACCAAAACCACAGGGACATAAAAATGCTAAGTTTTTACACTTCCTGGAGTGGAATCGAACCCACAACCTGTCGCATTTACATTATAATATGCTTGTGCTCAAGACACGGCAGGCGTCTTTTGTCTGTCTGAAATTTATAATACTATGTTAACTATGATGAGCTCTCCCGAAAGTGAGCATCAACAGCATTAAGTTGAGTAAATGTATTAATATTTTTTTAATATAATATAATTAATAAATATATATTTTTTAATATTTTCTAGATCACAATGGTCAGCCTCCTTTCCTTGGAGGAGGCGGTCTCCAGATCCACACTTAACCCGCTAGCCGCTGAGTTTGTGCCTAACAGAGCGAGATCTCAACCTGGTAATTATACATATATATACATTTTTTTTTTAACTTCACGCTGTTATCCGCATATAGCGGGTAGGCAGAGAACCAGAGAACCAAGTGTTGGGCACACTTCTTTCTCTTCAACTATTCCGTCCCACTTTTCGCCAACTGCGGAACGCCGCGGTTTGTTTTTCTGCCAAACCCAGGAAATTAAAAATTCCATTTCCTGGACTGAGAATCGAACCCACAACCTGTCGCGTTTATAGTCGCACGCTTGTGCCTCAATACACGACAGGCGTTAACGTATGTTATGTGTAATGTAATATTATTATTTTTTTTTATATTTTCCAGAAGAACCTCAAGAGAGTGGAGAGAATAAATCAAAAACAGAGAGTCCAAAAGAAGTGACGGAACAAATAGACCAAGTTGATAGCAAAGAAAGTGTTAAACAAGAAGGTATATCATATTTACTATTTTTTTTTTATTTTCACGCTGTATCCCGCACATAACACGGTAGGCAGATGGAACCTGAAAACCATAGTGTTAAGACACTCCGTTCTATTAACATTTTCGTTCCCCACTTTCGGCCGAATTGAGGTATTGCGTGCTGAGTGGCGGAACTCAACGCCGCGTTTTGCCTTGTTACCAAACCCAGGAAATGTTACTCGCAAGTGTTCTTAGATATGTGACGTCACTCTTAATTCGATATGGCGCCCTCGAGAGGCAGTTACGTCATGAATGAAAACAAAAAAATCGTTGATGGATACCGTGTGGGGTGTCAAATGAAAGTACTTAATTAGCACATTTCAAATATATAACACATAACTAGCTTTTATAGCTTACTTTGTTTGTATTTGCCTCCTGAATTTGAAGAATTGGTTCAGTCGAGTTTTTTGTTCTTTATAATTATGTGTTATTTTTTTTTCTAGAACCCCCACAACCAACAGACCCACCGGAAGTGAGCGCGGCGGACATACAGCCGATAGAGGATAAAAATAAAAAAAAAGAAATAAAGAAGGACATTAAGAAGCAGGAAATTAAGAAGACAGTGAAAACAGAGGTTAAGAAAGCGAAACCGGTGGCAAGTAAAGTGCAGAAGAAGAAAGAAATGAATAAAGAAGAGGGTAAAGAAGATTGTGTTGAGGTTGTAAAGGTTAGTGGATATTTTGTAACTTTTTTTATGGCCAATAAAATTATTTTAAATTCAGAATATGTAAATTTATTATTTTTATTAATAATTATTATTTTTTGACTGACTGTAAACGCGTGATTGGTCGTGGATTCAATTCACATTCGGAGGGAATGACTATATTTAAATAATTATTTTCATTTCTTCTCCGTTGTGAGACATAGCGCGGTGTTAAGTTATACCACATAACACGCAACGTTTCGAATACTAGCGGAAAGTGGATAAAGAAAAAAAAAATATTTTTCAGCAATCATCCCCACCACCTGAAGAATCTCAACCGGGATTCAAACCCATTAACTACGCCGCAGCGGCCAAAGCCATGAAACCCAAGAAACCACCCTCACCCACCATGGACCAGCCAGAGAAACAGAGAGTGGAGAAACCCAAGGCAGAGAAGACAGAGAAGAAACCACTGAAAGAGAAACCGAATGTACAAAGAAAGAACTCAGCTAAATAATAATTATTAATATTGTGTACAATTATTTCTGTATATAGTTTGTGATATAAGGTTTTTGCATTTTTTTTTTCTTTTGTCGAAGTTTTGATGGAAAAATTAAAAAAAAATAGTGTATAAATCCTAATATAAAGTAAGATGAATAGATATATGTCATTGCGTTGGTGGGTTTGTTGTAAAAAAAAAATTAAATAATAATAGTAAGCATAATATTTTTTTAATCTGTGGTAAACTGTTGTTTCGCGTTTTTTGAATGTGAATTTGAACCTGTGGTCTTTAGCAATGATGTTGGATTTTGTTTTTTTTTTACAACATCTACCAATTTTTTTTTTTAATTATTATCATTATTATTATTATATATAAAAATATATAAAAGTCCATTAATTAAAAAAAATACATTTTTTTTAAATTGAAAATGTATAATAAAAAAAACATGCACGCGTTGTGTTTGAGGGTATTCTATAATTTAGCACTAAGTTGAAATTTAGTATAGAAATTTTAGATAAATAGACAAAAATAACTTTTTTTATATATATATATATATATAAAAATAAATAATTTTTAACTTTATGTATATATGAAATTTGTACCACACGCGATTTTATCTGTCAATTATAATTATATTTTCATTAAACTCTATTTTTTTTATCTATATTAATTTCACTTTTTTTTTTAATAACTTTAGGCTGAATAAAAAATACTGGCACAAAAAATTTCGATCTTTGTCATTTTTTTCTTTTTTTCATTTTTATTCCATGCCTAATTGACAGATGAAACCGCGCGCTTTTTTCAGCTTATTTTATTTTAAAAGTAAAGTATTTGAAAGTAATATTCGGATAAATTTTTTGCTAGATTGTTAATTATAAAGCCATATTGGTAATAATATTAAATATATAATAATTATATTATTTCGTTGTAAATTTGCCGCCATGGAGTTTTGTAAGTGACGTGAAGTGTGTATTTTAATGTTTATTCATATATGAAAAAGAAATTGATTTATGAGGTAAATAATAGTTTTTATTCAATTTTCATTATATTATGATCAATAAATTACAAAAACCTTGTATTTATTTGTATTCTGGATGTATACTATATCATTATATCTTCATTTAGGCCTGGTCAGTAGTTTTTGCTTCAAGAGTAAATTATTAATTAATTAAATATATCCAATTTTTATTTTATATAAATTTTTATTAGTTTAGTCTTGAGGTTCATAATTATTGTCACTTCTCTCTGATAAGATCGTTTATGTTTTGCCTTTTACATGTAATGTCTTAATATGCTAAAAGAGAACGGAGTGTTTTAACACTGCTTCTGAATACATAGGGATAAAGTATGAAGTTATATATTGGTCTTAAAATATATATATATATATATATATATATATATATATATATATATATATATATATGTCACTACAAAACCCATGGATGTGCTTGTTACGGCATTAGTTAATAGAAATTTATAATAATCCCAAGTTATTTTAATTTTTAAAAATGAAATTCAATTGATAATGCATAATAAATATTATATTGTATCTCTATTAAGCGTGAGTATGTTGATAACTCGAGAATGTATGGTTTTCAGCTATTTTTTAAGTTTAACCAATTTTTGAAAATATGATAGCTAGTGCTTCTCTTTCTGAGTGTAGTTTTTGAGTTATTCGTAATCATTTTACTTTTTTAAAGCTTTTGGTAAAATTTTCATTTGTTTCTTTTCTTTATATATAAATAATTTTAATGCTTTTATTAATATTAACGCCTGTCGCGGTGCAGATTCATTAGCGAGCGACTGTGAAAGCGGCAGGTTGTGGGTTCGATTCCCGCTCCAGGAAATGGAATTTTTCATTTCCTGGGCTTGGCAACAAGGCAAAGCGCGGCGTTGAGTTCCGCCTCAGCAAGCAATGCCTCAATTCGATGGAAAGTGGGGAATGGAGTGTCTTAACACTAGGTTCCCTCTGCCTACCCTGCTATATGCGGGATACAGCGTGAAGTTACGTATGTATGATTAAATAATGGTTATGCAATTCGAGTTGTCAACATATTAACGCATGGTTTTAGCTAATTATTGATAAAATGAATTTATTATTTTTTTTTCTAATTATTAAAAAATGTACCACTGCCTCAGCGAATGTATGTACATAAATTTCCAAAAAATATATATTTTTTATTGTAATTTTGGAACAATAGTAACTAGTTTGATTCTCGCTTGACGCTAATTTCTTTTGGTATATTTATATTTATGTATGTTAGGTTTTAATAATGACGTCGCATTTTTTTTAATGATGAATTTTGACTTAGGTTATTGTATTTTGGGACAAAACATTTTTTTAATGTATTTTTCTAATGGATTGTATTGGACATTCTTTTTCCTATTTTTTTTATATGCATGATTTTTTTTTTAATTTCTTTTCATACTTGCCAATAATAAAATAATTTTTGTTTTTTTTTTTAAATGCATTATAATTTTTTTCTTTTTTTATTGGAACGCAAAAAAGTATACATATACGTTTTTTTTTTAATAATAAAATGTAGTGTTAACAGATTAAATATATTTTTTTTAATACCGTAAAGTGCGACGTCTGAGCTCATTTTTTTGATTTAGTTTTTTTTTTTTTAATACAAATTTTATATGTAGTTGTCACAATAGTAGTGTTGGTTGGAAGAGTTGTCAATATATGTAAATTATAATGTATGTTTTATCTTTCTTTTATTATTATTCCCCTATCTTTTTATAAGGTGGTTGTGGGTTCGATTCCCATTCATGAAAATGTTGATAATGGATGGCAAACGATCAGAAGGACCACCTGATGGTAAGTGGTTACCTTCGCCCATAGACATCAACAACACAGATGTTGTAGATGCGTCGTCAGCCTAGAGGATACAGAAGGAAGGGGAGGACAATGTAGTAGTCCGCTATCGGCACCACCTTATTTTGGGGAAAGGGGATTTAGTTACTATTGAGTACGGCGTTAAGTTCCGCCACTCAACACTCAATGGCTCGAATTCGGGTGGAACGAGAAGAACGGAGTGTCTTGATTCTATGTACAATCTACCCTGCTAAGAGAGATAAAGTAGTTATAGTAACAGATAGTATAGGACAAAATGGTGTTGAGTTTCAATTTAATTGTACAAGTATTTATAATATTACGCCTGTCGTGTCTTAAGGCACAAGCGTGCGACTGTAAGCGCGACAGGTTGTGGGTTCGATTCCCACTCCAGAAAATGTAAAATTTAGTATTTTCATTTCTTAGGTTTGGTAACAAGGCAAAGCGCGGCGTTGAGTACCGCCACTCAGCACGCAATGCCTCAATTCGGCGGAATGTTGGGAACGGAATTGTTCTAAGAGAACGGAGTGTCTTAACACTAGGTTCTCAGGTTCCCTCTGCCTACCCTGCTGCGGCGTGAAGTTAAAAAAAAATAATTATTCCGTTCATCCGTAAAATCAAAGCGTAACGTTCAGTAGAGCAAGCACGAATTGCGACAAAGTATACGTATCGCTATCGAGAGAATTTGTATGGTAATTGAAAAGCCCCTATCGTGCGTGAGAGGAAATAAAGTGTATGTGTATACTTTTTTTTTTTTTTTTTTCGACTGTGTAGTACGCTGTTGGCCCTGTTGGCCTCGACAGCGTCACCGGGTTTTGTGGGGGGCCGAGCTTGAAGAGCTCTGACCCTGGCTTGGCCTCCTCGGGAGGAGGACCATCAACTTAGAACTGCAGTGTCACAGGGGCGCCTCTGCGAGGCCGAACCTCGGCTTGCGAGCACTGCTTGTAGTGGGGGAAGATGTGTATACTAAATGTGAACAACAACGATACGAATACTTTGTCGCAATTCGTGCTTGCCCTAGTTTAGCCACTTAAAAGGCTAAAATTTTTTTTTTATTTTATTTTATTTTTTTGTTTATTGGTCAACAAAAAAAATTACAATCGGTATATATGTAAGTATCGATAAATTTACAACTATTGTAGAAACGATTGCATTTTTTTCTATGCAGACACAGTATACATTGATAATTATCACAAACAGGCAAGAAAAAAATAACAATATACAATAAAAAGTAGCGTAATATTGGTAATTTCTAATTTAAAATTTAGGCAAACAATGTTTGTATTTAACAATAGGTTTAGGTTTAAAGACATTTATTCTCATTAAGACATCATATATCACTTACATGAGAACTCAAAATATACAAAATTACATATTATATATTTTGTTTGGTGGTAGGAGGTTCGTCCTCCGTCTGGCTCGCGACCACTATCATGTCAAAGACGAACCGCCAAATATCTTATGATGTGTTCCGGTTCGATGGCATGTAAGCCAGGTTTTCCCCTTTCCCACCCATCCTTTCCCCAAAATGTGCTTACGCCTTGTTTCCGCTTGCCCTCCTGCAGTTCTGAAAAGAAGATGTGTTTCGCCACTCTCTCCTTGGACATCCGTGCAACGTGCCCACACCACCGAAGCTGCCGACGCATGGGATGTTCTTTATTACATATTGGTAAAGACGCTTTTTAAATACATTCAACGATTTAATATTTCTTATGTCTGAGGGTATGTTGTTATAAAGACTCGCGCCATTGTACGTTATTGCGGATTGACCGCATTTTGTTCGAGTTTTAGGCAAAACAAGAAAGCTCGCGCGTCGAGTGCAGGGACGCCCAAACTTTTTTTTTTTTAAATTGTAATTCCGTATGGATATTTTTATTAATGATCTTATGAATTAGTGTACAGGTGCTATACATATGTAATT
>JAKGSA010000766.1:11284-68183 GCA_033558755.1 Philaethria dido
TCGTGCGTGTGTAGCGTTCCTACCTACATATTTTGCGTTCGCGACCGTAATGGGGTCATCGGGGTCTACATGAAATTTGGCACACTTATAATTTATATAGAGAAGGAGTGCAGAATGATAATATCTTTTTAAAATAATACATAAAAAGTATATTAAATTAATAAAATAAATGTTACACACACTACCATGGTTACATAATTGTTGTTAGCTTATTTAATTTAGTATACTTTATATCCATAATTTTTTCCTTCTCTATATAAACTATAAGCTACCGCAACGAAGAGATACTTAGAAAGACGAAGAAGAAGAGATACTTAGCGAGGATGTTATAGTAAGAATGAAGAAGAACGTGCTCAGGTGGTTTGGGCACGTCGAGAGGATGAGTGATGAAAGAATGGTGAGAAAGATATATGAAGCAAAGGTGAGCGGTAAGAGAGGCAGGGGGGAGACCTCTGACCTTCGAGAATACAGTATCAATGATGCTGGAGGAAGGTCACGTAAAAAGCATGAGGACTCCCCGGAGGGCATGTATGAAGAGGTTAATGACTGTGGACGAGGCGTGCGAGGTATGCAGGGACCGTAGCGTTTGGCGCTTTCTCTCTGACTACCCCGCTAGGGATAAGCGTGAAGTTAAGTAAGTAAGTAAGTGTGCCAAGTTCCATGCTCCTGCGTCCGCGTAATGTTCGTAAAAAGGGGTACAAAGTTTTTGCTTCACGTATTTATATATAGATAAAAATTATATTGTTAATATTCAAGTTTTTACTTCTACCGTCATTTCCGTGGTTTTTTTTTTTGTTAAAGGCTTTTTATAGTATTTAGTAATATTAAAAAAAATAATATTTTTAGGCAATTGTGCAATATTAATTTAAGTTTAATGTTTAAGATGAAAATGAAAGCAATTTTGTGAATAATAAAAATAAATTAAATAATAATAAAATATTTGTTTTATTTAGACGTATGTTAAGAAAAATATTTAGAATTTTACTAAAATGGGCCGATGTACTATGATATAATAAAAGACCGAAGAAATATAATAAGAGACTGAAGAAATGTGGTGGTTCTGATAGTGGACTACTACAATGTCCCCCCTTCCATCAGTATCCTCTAGGTTGGCAACGCATCTACAACATCTCTGGTGTTGTAGATGTCTATGGGCGAAGGTAACCACTTACCATCAGGTGGTCCTTCTGCTCGTTTGCCGTCCGTTATCAATAAAAAAAAAAAAAAAAAAAAAAAGACCAAAGAATAGATAGTTTTTCGTAGTAAAACAGAAAATTTCAAAATAAAACAAAATTTACAAAAAAAGAAAACAAAATTCCCAAATAATCCAAAATTTTTAAATAAATCCAAAATTTCAAAAAAATCCTCAATTATATATATATTTAACTTAAATTTAGTTTTGAAATCTGAAGATAAAAATTTTTCAAGTAACGTGTTCCGCACAATCCTAATGAATACCGAAAAGAAACTTCTTTGGTTCTTTTTTTGGTCTAGGAACTTGGAAATCTTGATTTTTTGGAAATTTTATATTTTGTTTGAAATTTTGGATTATTTGGAAATTTAGTTTTCTTTTTGGAAATTTTGGAATTTTTAATTAATTTTGTGTGTTAAAAGTTATTACCTAATTAGTAGTTTTATAAATGATAACACGCCTTGGGAATGAAATGCTCGCTCCAGTCTGTTTCCAAAGGTATCATTGTTACTAACAACAATTGTAAAGTATTGTTTGAGGAAAAATAAAGTCCCGCTGAGTTTTTGCGCTTCTCTTCAGGTCTGAGGCATTAAGTATAGTGAACCGGTGGTAAATTATTTGATGTTCAAAAAATGAAGCTTGTAACTTTTTATTTTGAATAAAATTATTTGACTTTGACTTTTACTACGAAGCCAGTCGTGGCTGAGACACAAGCGTGCGACTAAACGCGACAGGTTGTGGGTTCATACACACTGCAGGAATGGAACATATTAAATTATATTTAGTATTTTCATTTCCTCGCTCTGGTAACAAGGCAAAGGCGGCGTTGAGTTCCGCCACTTGGCACACAATGCCCTATTATAAAGCGGAAAATGTTAATACAACGGAGTGTATTAACACATCGGTTCTCAGATTCCCTGTTTACCCTGCTATGAGCGGATACAGCGTGAAGCTATAAAAAAGGAAAAAATACAGAATTACCGAATTTGAACCCACTACCCGAAATTTTTATTTGATTATAACTTTCTGTTATTT
Source organism: Philaethria dido (assembly GCA_033558755.1). NCBI lineage: Eukaryota > Metazoa > Arthropoda > Insecta > Lepidoptera > Nymphalidae > Philaethria > Philaethria dido. The sequence goes on from JAKGSA010000766.1 coordinate 13,512, forward strand.
ATTTAGGGAGAAACAAGTTAAAATCCTACATTTGAAAAAATATACCCAATATTTTAATTTCCTGTAAAATATATTTAAGCAACAAAGACAAAAGGGCAGCGTTAAGCTCATCACATACAATATCTCGATTTCGCAGAAAACAGGGAGCGGAGTGTTTCAACACCTCGCTTCAAATGAAAAACAAAGACAAACAATTCAAACATTTATTATTTATATCAACAACAATTATTTATAAAAAAAGTCATACAATTTTAAATCTTAATTAATATGCGTATGCTCGTTTAAGATATATTCGTCCTTAGAATTAAAATATATATGAGGACTTCCCATATATTTATGGGAAATCCCCAGTCCATTTATAGTTCAAAGGAACTTTCAGAAATTGTTTTTTTTTATCTTCACGCTGTATCCCGCACATAGTAGAGTATGCAGAGGAAACCTGAGAACTATAGGTGCTAAGACACTACGGTCTATTAACATTTCCGTTCTACACTTCGTGCCTTTAATTGAGGCATTGCGTGCTGAGTGGCGGAACTTAACGCGCTTTCCTTTATATTATATATATATATATATATATATATATATATATATATATATATATATATATATATATATATATATATATATATATATATATATATATATATCATTATTTTACGATTTGGCGGGGAATCCCCATAAATGTTAATAAAAAACTATTTTACGGTCGGATTTTAACTAAATTAAATGTTATCAATCATTTTAACTGAATTATATGTAAGTGATCCTTTTCTCTTTACAACTTTTCTTTTTACACACAAAAATGGGTCAACCAAAAAGATATTATTAGGATTAGATCTTCAGTTCAATTCCCAATTTTTTTTTAATTTAATGAGTCACACCAACGTTTTTAGCTAACATCATACCTAAGTAGAAAGTAACTGAAGAAAATAGAATCTGTTTTTATTTTTTTCTCTATCTTCAAAAATGAGTGAGATATGTCGCGTTAAAATGCAGCCTCGGTCGCGCTAGTAGCGCTACTGTGTGACGTCACGTGCACACTTACATATATGTACGTTATAACACGCAAAAACACACACCGCCACACCGCATACATACCTATCACCACGTGACGTCACTAAATGATATCGACAGAACAAAAACTATTGTTATTTGCAAGAACAGGCGCATTTAATGCATTCACTTTTTTAATAAGATTTAGATGTGTTGGTGTGACTCGTTCTTCATATAAAGAGAAATTAGACACTATCAAATATAGAATGTAGTCACTTAAACGAACATACAGACATATTTATAATACAGATTAAAAAATGTATATAATTTATTATAAAAAATTACAATACACAAAAAAAAATTAAAAAGAAAAAAAGAACAAACACACAAAATGGTCCTCTATTTGTGATTATAAAAAAAAACATCACAAAATCTATTTTTTTTTTGACAGTCGCTAATATATTGTGATTAAAAAAATCTTATTCGATTTAAATTAGATATTAAAAAAAAACTATATCTATACTAAAAAATTGTGCATTTTATACTTAACAAATTATTAATAATGATTACCAAAGTAATATAATATTGATTACCAAAGTATTATCATATTGATTACCATAATAATAATATTACCATTTGCGTCCAATTTTCTGGTAATATACGGATTACTAATTATTTATTACATATAAAGTAAAGCAATATCAATCATATTTGTTTTTTTTTATTATGTTATTTTTTTATGGCGAAAGGCAAAGGTAATATAATATTCAGCCACAGTTTTTGTTCTTAATGATAATAATCGACGGAATAATTATAATAAAGCAATATTTTTTTTTAATTTAAATAAACGATTCAGTTAATAACAATATCATCTATTTTATTTTTTTTTATATTCATGTCAAGCGTGAATATATTGATAAATCGAAAGTTCATACTTTGAGGGTAGATTTTTTTTATTTAAATTTTGAATCGAGGAATTACGTGCTGAGTATCGGAACTCAACGCCGCTTTGCCTTGTTACCAAACCGAGGAAATAAAAAGTTCCACTTCCTGAAGTGGGATCGAACCCACGACCTGTCGCGTTTACAGTCGTACGCTTACAAATAGTAAATTCTATTTTTGTATTATTGTTTCTACTTGAAATTTGTTGTAACTTGAAATTGTTGAAAGAGAATGGAGTGTGTTAACACTAGGTTCTCAGGTTCCCTCTGCCTACCCTGCGATATGCGGGATACAGAGTGCATAGCAGGGGAGGCAGAGGGAACCAGAGAACCGACATGTTAAGACACTCCATTCTCTTTTAAAATTTCCCGTCTCCACATCATAAACCTTCATTTTTTTTTTATTATTTTTTTTTTTACTTATATGATGCACTCATAATGCCTGAATTTTAAAAATCATACATATATGTCGACTTATCAAGTTATTCACGCTTACAAAACTAACGACAAGATATGCAAGCACCCATATTATATATGAAGCATGAATAAAAAAATCGTATTTACAATCGAACCCGCACCAACCTTCATAAATTTCTATGATATATTTTTCAAAATTTCATAACAATATATATATATATTTGGGTTATTAATTAAATATTTATTTTAAAATAAAATCTTATTTTATTTATTGTCGTTGATTTCTATCAGTCATTAATGAAGGGTAGAAAAATGATTTTTTTTTAAATTTGGTACAGATAACATAATATTATGTTGCTAGATGAAAGTGTATATAAATAAATTGTACTTAGAAAAGAAAATTAAATATTTGTTTTTTTTTTAACAAATGTTACCAGAAAAAACGAAAATAAATATTTTCAAATATCTTTTTTTTATTTTTATCTCGACGTAACTTTAAAAAAAGTACTATTAATTATTGCTTATTAAAATTATATATAAATATATATATATATATATATATGTAAAGAAAGCAGCTTTCTTTCTTTAAATTTGGAGCGTTGCGCGTTGAACGAAACGTCATTGTCACTCTGGCTGGACATTTTGAGGTTAGGAACGCATGAAATGGCGAATTTTATATTGTGAAGTGTTTTAACTCAAAAGAACTTAAAATAGTGGAAAATAAACTTTAAATGTCGTTTCTTTGTTTTCAGAAGCAACACATGTTTATTTTCACCAAGATAAAATTGAGATTTAGCCTTATATATACGTTTATATACAAAGATTTTTTTTATATTTATATTCTGTGTAAGATTGCTTGTATACGTCAAAATAAAAAGGACTAGACTAATAAAATTAGAGACATGTATGTATGAAGGTATATATATGTCGCAAATTATCTTGAATTAAAAAAAAAACAACCTCTATTGTAATAATATTCAATAGCTTTCAACATTTAACACATTTTTATAATTGAAAAAAAAAATCAAATTTATCCAAAATTTTACGACAAACCTCCTTACGTATGTCTCTCAATATTTTTTAATATTGCCATAATAAAAAAAATAAGACGACAAATATTTACAGATAACAAACAATAACTACATATATGTGTGTTCATTATAATTATATACATATATTAATAATCTATTATAATTATTAAAAAAAATATATTTAGTAAAGACAATAAAATAATTGCACCGTTCCAATATCATTTTTTTAAACAAAGCATTATTTTTAATTTTGTAACAAAAAAAATGTCAAGCTGACAAATATATATAGACGTATACATATTTTTTCAATTCTCTTTATAACACTGCAAGTGGGATTCGAACCCAAAACCAAAAAGCATTTAAACAAATATTACCAAAAACGCCCATAAAATCACAATTGCATTCATTTATGTAAAAAATTGATTACCATTTTCACCCATTTCCATAAAATATATTACTATACTTACAAATAATGTGTGATACTGACAAAAACTTAACATCGTCTATCGCAATACTGAGATTACCAAAAAGTTATTACTGAAAAAAAAACAGTAATCAATGATTACCAAAATCATAAACATTATGGACAAACGTAAAACATATTAAGAAAATGTATAAAAATTTTAACGCAGCGTGACTCGAACCCCCGTCTCTTAAATACCGTCCAAGCGCTCTGACCACTAAGCCATGCGTTCTACATCCGACTGCGTCGAAATTCTTACACGATTGTTACAACTTATTTTTGTTGTTACCATCTACGTAGGGTTTAAAACTTCAAAAACATTATGGACAAACGTCCAAATAACATTTATATCAATAATTGGCGATTACCGTGACATTATTGTGATTACCAATTGAATAATTGGTTTAGGGCAACTCGGTAATCAATTTTAGCGTGATTACCGTTGATTACCATTGCTTACGTGGTAACAGCGAGTGCTATGTCTCGTAAAGTGGATTTGATGGAGTCGTAAGTGGCGAAAGAGATGCCCACAGCGATGGGGCCCTTCACCCAGTTCATGCTTAAACCTTTGAAGAACCCGCGCCAACCTTCATGCCTGAAAGAGCAGAGAAGGTGTAAGAGAGAAGAGAGTAAGGTCAGTATTAAGATACTCCATTGTCCTATTATTGTTATTACTGTAACGCCTGTCGTGTCATGAAGCACAAACGTGCGACTGTAAACGCAACAGGTTGTGGGTTCGATCTCCACTCCAGTAAATGGATTATTTCATTTCCTGGGTTTGTTAACAAGGCAAAGCGCGGCGTTGAGTTCCGCCACTCAGTACGCAATGCCTCAATGAGGCGGAAGGTAGAGAATGGAGTGTCTTAACACTAAGTTCTCAGGTTCCCTCTGCTTACCCTGCTATATGCGGGACACAGCGTGAAGCTAAAAAAAAACTATATGAACTCAACGCTGCGTTTTGTCTTGCCAGAGGGGGAAAATGAAAATAATTTTCTGTTTGTGTATCGAACCTACAACCTCTTGCGTTTACAGACGCTGTTTTGTTTAGAAAAAAAGAACGTCTTTTATTATAAGTATTCTCTCTCTATATTAGAAAGAAAGAAATTCAACAAGTTAAATGAGTTTTTATTATAGTTACACATATGAATCAATTCAGTAAATAATTTGTCAGTGTGTAATTGTACATGTATGTATGTATGTATGTATGTGTATTGGTCTGTATGTGCGTGTGTGTTTTACATGAGGTAAGGTAACCGACAAAAGGTAACTAGGTAAGGACTGGGATAGATATTTCCATATCTTTGTCTGTATACCATATATGTGTGTTGTCTGTGCCTCCGTGTGTGTGCTGTGTGTGTTTCTATCTATATATACGCTACCTATACACAAGCCGCAGCGTGGCGGCTATAGTGGGACACGGGTAGGTCTGGTCCGGTCGGCGCCGCGCGGTCTGCATGCGGCGCCGCACGATGTCGAGCGGGTACGACGCGGTCTGCGCGAGCGCGCCCGCCGCGCCCCCACACACCATGTTGGTGACGCCGCTGGGCGTGTTGCCCGTGTAGTCTGTGCACACACACAGACCAAATCAAATTAATTATTCAGATAGGCTATTACAAGCACTTTCGAATCGTCAATTCACAAAGGTGTCAGTCGTGTCAGTCCTAATGGAAGCTACCACCGGAGAGGAAGGCAGTTCTGCTGAGAAGAGCCGGCAACAAACTCAACAGTTGCTCTTTTCAAATAAATTTCTTACAATAAATATACAACTATGATGAGACTCCCGACTCCCGACTCCCGGGTAAGCGTCTACAGCATTTAATTCCACACATTAACAACATTATAGTATTCTTGGACAGAATAATATACTTTTTTCAATAATATGTTCTTAATCTTAACTTTAAATTGTTCAAGTATATTATATGAGAAGAAACTCCTTCGCGAATGAAGGCGAATTAAGTGGAAGAGAGAGGAGTCCCAAAAGTGCCTGGGACGACCTTGTAGGTTTAAGGGGCCCCATTAAATACAATACGTTGTGACAATCGTATAACAATTTCGACGTACCTAGATAGAGCCTCTTGGATACAAAAGATACTTATTAGAATCCTGTTCGTTTATTTTTTTAAAAGTGTGCCAAATTACATACACCTCCATTGACCTTACAAATACAAATACAAAATACAAATATTCTTTATTGCACACAAATAACATAGAAGTAGTAATAGCGTACAATAAGGCGGCCTTATCGCTTAAAGCGATCTCTTCCAGGCAACCTTTGGATATTGGAGTTGTATAAAGTAGTGGTAGGCGGTGCACTAATCATGATATTTACATATATAGAATATTAAAAACCTTATTACTAGTAAAAAGGAATACATGGTTCTTGCTTCCCGTATTAATATTTACTAGTGTCCCCGTTGACGCGTTAACAACGCGTTGCCTAGCAACATATATGTCACTTTATATAAACATGTACGTCAAACTATGGTAGTGTGTGTAACATTTATTTTATTATTAATTTAGTACTTTTTTTATGTATAATTTTAAGAAAATATTATCATTCTGCACTCCTTCTCTATATAAACTATAAGTGTACCAAGTTTCATGCTCCTCCGTCCGCGTAATATTCGTAAAAGGGGGTACAAAGTTTATGCTTCACTTATTTATATATAGATATATTAATTTAATATATATATACATAAATAAAAACACACCGGACAGAGGAGCATGAAAGTTGGCACACTTATAGTTTATATAGAGAAAGAGTGCAGAATGCTAATAATTTTTTAAATAATGCATAAAAAGTATATTAAATTAATAAAATAAATGTTACACACACTACCATGGTTCGACATCCATGTTTATACACACCATAAGTGACATACACATAGATTACTAAAGACAACGCGTTGTTAACGCGTCAACGGGGACAATAGTTTATATAAATTCATAAAAAACTTACCTAGATACCAATGTCTTAACGTGTCATAAGTAAAGAAAGAGACACCGGCGTATGGAATCACGCCTAAAACTGTAGCTGGGTAGCCTCTGAAAAAAAAATTACAAATATATTATTATTATAAATGCAAGATTTTCTGAGGATTGTTACCTTCACGCTGTATCCCGCATATAGCAGGGTAGGTAGAGGGAACCTGAGAACCACAGTGTTAAGACACTACGTTCTATTATGATCCATTCCCCACTTTCCACTGAATTTAGGCATTGCGTGCTGAGTGGTGGAACTCAACGCCGCATTTTGCCTTGTTACCAAATCCAAATTTAGTATTTTCATTTCTTGGGTTTGGTAACAAGGCAAAGCGCGGCATTGAGTTCCGCCCCTCAACACGCAATCAATTCGGCGGAAAGTGGGGAACGGAATCGTTGAAAGAGAATGGAGTGTTTTAACACTAGGTTCTCTGGTTCCCTCTGCCTACCCTGCTATATGCGAAATACAGCGTAAAGTTAAAAAAATAAATAAACAAAAATAAAAAAAAAACAAAACCTAGGAAATGTAAATAAATAAACTTAACTTTGCCTGTTGTGTGAATAGAACCCAAAACCTGTTTTTTGTTTTTGGCGTTTACAGTCGCAGGCTTGTGCCTCTGCGACGACTCTCTGCGACTCTCTACAGGCATCGCTTTGGTTAAAATTTCGTCAAACAGTCGCTAGTGATTCCACTCACCTGTACAGAGTGAGCAGACCCTCCTCTCTCATCACTTGTCGGAACACCGCTCGGAGAGATGCGTAATCTGCTACCGCCATACGCGCGCGCGCTAGGTCCAGCGGGTAGGTCGCGCTTTGGGAGGTAGCGCCTGCTAGTGAACCTGCTAGGAGCAGGCGGAGGGGGGACTGTCTGTTGGTAGACGGAGAGTAGAGAGAGAGAGTAAATTAGAGCTTATGAGTCGGTTACAAAAGTTGTGAGTTAGAGACGCATAATATACAGTAATATTGAGTAATATTAAGTAATTTTAAATCATGTTAAGTAATATTAAGTATATTTTTTTTTAACTTCACGCTGTATCCCGCATATAGCAGGGTAGGCAGAGGAAATCAGAGAATCTAATGTTAAGACACTCCATTCTCTTTCAACAATTCCGTTCCTCACTTTCCGCGAAATGGAAGCATTGCGTGTTGAGTAGCGGAACTCAACGTCGCGCTTTGCCTTGTAACAAAACCAAAGAAATGAAAATACTAAATTTTACATTTCCTGGAGTGGGAATCGAACCCACAACCTGTCGCGTTTACAGTCGCACGCTTGTGCCTCTGCGCCACCATAGGCGTTAAGTATTCGTTAAGTATTAGTTAAGTTAAGTATTATTAGTTATATTAAGTAATAATAATATATTAAGTAGGCAACTAAAATACTAGCGACTCTCTTTGAAAAAAAAAATCTTATTTCCTAAACTTAGTTAAGTGATATGAAAATATAGTGAAAGTTGACAAAAGTTACGGACCACGTGTCCGTAGTGATCAGAATAAATGTAAAAAAAAAAGTTAAGAGACGCAATGACTGCATGAGATAGTAAGAAACGCCTGTCGTGGCGCAGAGGCACAAGCGTGCGACTGTAAATGCGACAGGTTGTGAGTTCGAACTCCAACCCAGGAAATGTAAAATTTAGTATTTTCATTTCTTGGCTTTGGTAACATGGCAAAGCGTGACGCTGAGTTCCGCCACTGAACACGCATTGCCTCAATTCAGCGGAAAGTGGGGAACGGATTTGTTGAAATAGAATGGAGTGTCTTAACACTAGGTTCTCTGGTTCCCTCTACCTACCCCGCTATATGCGGGATACAGCGGGAAGTTTAAAAAAAAAAATTAGTAAGAAAAAGAGTGGGTCAATTAGAAAGGGAATAAGTGAATGAGGTAGAGAGAGAGACTGCATAAGAGGAAGTGAATGAGTTATAAATAATATAAATAATATAAGCTAATGATGAAAGAGATTTTTTTTTCTTCTTTTTTTTATTTTCTTTTATTTATTTTTTTTAACTTTCAAGCGCGGCGTTAAGTTGCGCCACTCAGCACGCAATGCCTCAATCCGACGGAAAAAGGGAAACAGATTAGAGAACGAAGTGCCTTAACACTAGGTTATCAGGTTCCCTCTGTCTACCCAGATATGTATCTGAGGGATAAACTTAGGTACACAATATGGAATAGTGTGGAACTGCACTAATATTCTTTTTCCTTTTTTTCATTTTTTTTTAGCTTCACGCTGTATCCCGCATATAGCGGGGTAGGCAGAGGGAACCAGAGAACCTAGTGTTGAGACACTCCATTCTCTTTCAACAATTCCGTTCCCAACTTTCCGCCGAATTGAGGCATTGCGTGTTGAGTGGCGGAACTCAACGCCGCGCTTTGCCTTGTTACCAAACCCAAGAAATGAAAATACTAAATTTTACATTTCCTGGAGTAGGAATCGAACCCACAACCTATCGCGTTTACAGTCACACGCTTGTGCCTCTGCGCCACAAGAGGCGTTGATGAAAGAGATAATAAGAAAATAAAGAGATAATAGTGAGTGTATAAATGACTTAATAATCATAAATAAATAAGAAAATAAAAGAAATCAAGAACCCTTTTTAAAAAAAAAAATATTTTCGTTCACTTATGTCCCACACATTAATTTGTTACGTTGAAAAAAATCTAGTGAGACACTTCTCTACTATGGTTCATTCAGAGACACTCTGGGTGATTTTTTTAAACCAAACCTTTGTATATAAATACATTTGGATTTGAACCATGTACCAGCTTTTTATGGCTTTTCCAGGATAATATTGTAGGCACAGAATATTGCCAAACACTCTATCCTCCACTTTTTCCCTGAATTAAAAACATTGTGTTGAGTGGCGGAACTAAACACCGCACTATATCTTATCAGAGAAAGAAAATAAAAAAAATATGACAATCATTTGCGATTACAATCAAACCAATACGATTCCATTTCAATTTAAACCAACACCTGAAACTAATAAAACAAAGAGAACAGAGAAATTAATCACTAAACTCACTGTGCAGTTTGCGGAGTGTCCACACCCAACAACTTCTTCCACTGTTCGTGAGCTGTGAACTGTATGGCCGCGTACGGTACTATTCGGGCCATGGTCGCGCTGTTTCCGCGCCACAACGCCGCCCAACCTTCCGTCCTCGCGCTGTGCGCCACGAAGCGAACCGCCGCGCGCCATGAATACGGTATCTCGCTGAAAATTCGGGCCACGTGGCCTTTTTAATAAAACTTTCTCAATCAGGCCAGGCCGTAACGGGAAATTAGTAGTTTTTTAGTGTTAAATCAGTATGTTGTTAAAAAGATCTAAAGCTAAAAAGATTTTTAGTGATACGATTAGCTTGGTGGAAAAAGAAAATCGACTTTTATTTAACTGTAAATATTATTTAGTATTTTAACTTCCTCGCTATGGTAACTATGTAAAGCGCGGCGTTGAGTTCCGCCACACAGCACGTAATGCCACCATTCGACAGAAAATGGGAAATGGAAATCTTAAGAAAACGGGGTGTCTTAACACTAATTTCTCTGGTTCCCTCTGCCTACCCTGCTATGTGCGATATACGAGCGTGAAGCCCATAAAAGATCTTTAAGTGTTCCAATTTTCATACTCCTCAGTCCGTCCATAATTTTCGTAAATAGGATACAAAGTTTTTCCTTCACGTATATATAAATATTGTTTCAGGAAATGTCGATGACATTTTTTTTATATAGCACCTTATCAAAACATCTCATTCCAGAGGTCACGGGTTCATTTACCGTCTGGGATTAGCGATAAAAAAAAACAATATTCATAATATATAGACTTAAGAAGCCAGTAGTGAGAAGAAGCATAAACGAGCGACTGTAAACGCAATAGGTTGTGGGTTCGATTCCCACTCTAGAGAATGACTGTTTAATATTTTCATTTCCTAGCTCTGTTAACGAGGAGAAAGCGCGGCGTTGAGTTGCGCCACTCAGCACGCAATGCCTCAATTTGGCGGAAAGTTGGGAACGGAAATCTTAATAGAACGGAACTCAACGCCGCGCTTTACCTTTTATTATTTTATAATGAATTCGTTTATTCATACTTCAGTCTGTCCTCAGATGTCATTGAGTGACGGTCATTGCCACTGCTTAGTGTTTTATTTGGCGCATAATTTTTTTTTATTTTTAGCATACATTCTATATATAAAAGGAAGGACAGAGAACTTAGTGTCAATACACTCCGTTAATTAATTGATGAGAATATTTATACTATAAATACGTGAAGCAAAAATATGTACCCCTTTTTACGTACGCCCCTTTCTACGCGGGCGGAGAAGCATGAAATTAGGCACACTTATAGTTTATAAAGAGAAGGAGCGCATAATGCTAATATCTTTTTAAAATAATACATAAAAAGTATATTAAATTAATAAAATAAATGATACACACACTACCATGGTTTGACATCCATGTTTATATAAAGTGACATATACGTTACTAGGCAACGCGTTGTTACCGCATTTATGGATACTAGTAAACGAGAAATATTTGATGCTATCGGGGCAGAGTGGAACACAACGTTTTGGAATGTAAACGCGATCAAAATCAATATCAAAATAGTCTTTATTCAAATAGGCTGTTACAAGCACTTTCGAATCGTCAGTTTACAAAGGTGTCAGTCGTGTCAGTCCTAACGGAAGCTACCACCGGAGAGGAAGGCAGTTCTGCTGAGAAGAGCCGGCAACAAACTCAACAGTTGCTCTTTTCAAATAAATTTTTACAATAAATATACAACTATGATTAGCCTCCCGACTCCCGACTCCCGACTCCCGGGTGAGCGTCAACAGCATTTAATTCCACACATTAACATCATTATAGTATTCTTGGACAGAATAATATACTTTTTCTAAAAAGCTTAACTTTAAATTGTTGAAGTTTAAAGATTGGTTGCGGATTCGATTCCCACTCGGATAAATCTTTATATATAAAAATGAATGTTTGTCTGTGTGTCCTTTATATCGTGAGCCATGCTTTTGATCATGTGATGATCTTTAGCAAAGTTGTTGTGCATGAGCCCACGAAGGTTTCTATGTGGGTACGAACAGTTTTCAACAGATGGCGCCACACAATATTTTCAAATTTTGAAATTAACAAAATCAATGAAATAACCCAAAATGATTCGAATATTGGTATAGAATGTCTTTCCTTCAAATTTATTTTTGATGGCGTAGCAACACGCGCAGGGTGCAGCTAGTCATATACAATTTTTTTTTATTTCACCACTTTGATAAGACAATCATAGACTTCTTCGAACCAAATTCTAATATTGTGGAGAACGGAATGTCTCAACTCTACGTTCTTCACTGAGAATTCAACAAAAAAAGATTATTATGAATAACTCAAAACCCACTTGTCAGATCTTAACTAAATTTAAAAGGGGTCACTTCAGAAGCACTAGCTATCATATAAAAAAAGAATAATCAAAATCGGTTCATCCATCATCATTCATGCAGTAACACACATAAAACAGTTGAATTGATAACCTAATCCTCTTATTTTGATAGGCGCGAAGCTGTTTTTAGAGAACCTAGTGTTAAGACACTCCGTTCTCTTTTAACATTTCCGTTTCCCACTTTCCCTCGAATTGAGGTATAGGGAAGCTGTAGACGAGAAAGTTCTAGAATACTCACGAAGTCTGAAAGTTTATCTTAGTCCTGTCAAGGGGGGCGATGGTTGTCTTGGCGATGGCACCAGCTGCAGCTCCCGCCACCAGTGACGTCACCACCACCGCGCTTCCCGACAGCTGACGGCGGGTTTGTTCTCCTATAGACAAAAGTAATGATTTTACTCTCTTTCCCTAATCTTATAGTTTTTTTCTTTAACATGTGGAAGGTCGTGTGTTAAGGCACAAGCGTGCGACTGTAACCGCGACGGGTTGTGGGTTCATACACACTATAGGTAATGAAGTTATTAAATAATATTTAGTATTTTCATTTCCTCGCTCTGGTAATAAGCCTAATCGCGGCGTTGAGTTCCGCCACTCCGCATGCAATGCCTCAAATACCTCTCTGGCGGAGAGTGGGGAGCGGAAATGTTAATAGATCGTAGTGTCTCAACACGTCGGTTATCTTATTTCCTCTGCCTACTCTATGTGCGGGATACAGCGTGAAGATAGATAATATATATTTTTTTAACTTCACGCTGTATCTCGCATATATCAGTGTAGGCAGAGGGAACTCGAGAATCTAGTGTTAAGACACTCCGTTCCCCACTTTCCGCCGAATTGAGGCTTTGCCTTGCTACCAAACCCAGAAAATGGAAATGCTAAATTTTTACCATCCAATAAATACTGGAGTGGGAATCGAACCCACAACCTGTCGCGTTTACAGTCGCACGCTTGTGCCTCTGCGCCACGACATAATAATAATAGATAATATATTTTATATTGCCTGATAAGGATTGATAGTACGTAAGAGTTAATGATTTTGTTTCTTTTTCATTAGATTCTGAATAACAACGTGTAATATGATATCAAGATAAGATAGTGACGCGTCACTGACGTCTCTGTCTTTCTAATTAACAAGTTCCACAAGTTTTTTTAGCTTCACGCTGTATCCCGCACATAGCAGGGTAGGCAGAGGGAACCTGAGAGCCTAGTGTTAAGACACTACGTTCTATTAACATTTTCGTTCCCCAATTTCCGCCGAATTGAGGCATTGTGTGCTGAGTGGCGGAACTCAACGCCACGCTTTGCCTTGTTACCAGAGCCAGGATTTTAAATTAGGAATTATTATATATATTTAATATTTTCGTTTCGTGGAGTGGGAATTGTACCCACGACCTGTCGCGTTTACAGTCGCACGCTTATGCCTCAAGACAAACAGTTACCATTGAAGTTTGGGGAAATCCTACTTAGCAGTGGTGAGGCGTCCATACAACTCGGTTCCCACCGGCTTGCCTAACTTTTCAAAATACAAGTATGAAACCTAAAGAAAAAGGTCGCCAGAAAAATATTGGGCATAAAATTGCAAAAAAAAACAAGCTCTGACATCTTTTAAATTTAAAAAAAAAAAGCCTGTCGTGTCTTGAGGCACAAGCGTGCGACTGTAAACGCGACAGGTTGTGGGTTCGATTCCCACTCCAGAAAATGTTAGTATTTTCATTTCCTGGGTTTGGTAACAAGGCAAAGCGCGGCGTTGAGTTCCGCCACTCGGCACGCAATGCCTCAATTCGGCGGAAGTGGGGAACGGAATTGTTGTAAGAGAACGGTGTGTCTTAACAATAGGTTCTTAGGTTCCCTCTGCCTACCCTGCTATATGCGGGATACAGCGTAAAGCTAAAAAAAAAGGTCAACGCCTAAATTCGATAGTAACATTACTAAATACCTTCACTTCCTATACCGGCTTCCCTAAATATACATCGGCTTAAATGTACCGGGTTGCCTAACTAACATTTTCAACCTTCGCCACTGATAGGTAGTATGAACTGACACTGACCTCAAGCAAAGACGAGGGTAATCGCTAGTATATAATAATGATTCATTAAATTCTTATTTTTTTTTTTTTTTTTTTTGGATAACGGATGGCAAACGAGCAGAAGGGCCACCTGATAGTAAGTGGATACCTTCGCCCATGAACATCTACAACACCGGAGATGTTGTAGATGCGTTGCCAACCTAGAGGATGGAAGAGGAGGACAATGTAGTATTCCGTTCTCGGAACCACCACATTTTGGGGAAAGGATGGGTGGGAAAGGGGAAAACCTGGCTTACATGCCATCGAACCGGAACACATCATAAGATATTTGGCGGTTCGTCTTTGACATGATAGTGGTCGCGAGCCAGACGGAGGACGAACCTCCTACCACCAAACAAATTCTTATCAAACGTCACTCACGTTATCAGTTGTCACTCACTTATAAAACAATTAAGACAGTATACTATATTAGTTTTAATATGAGATTTCATTAAAGTTAATGACTGTTAAATGACATTAAATTATTAAATAAGTTTAAAAAAAAAAAATGAAAACGCCTATCGTGTCTTGAGACACAAGCGTGCGACTGTAAGCGCGGCAGGTTGTGGGTTCGATTCCCACTCCAGGAAATGTAAAAGTTAAGTTTCATTTCCTGGGTTTGGTAACAAGGCAAAGCGCGGCATTGAGTTACGCCACTCAGCACGCAATGCCTCAATTCGGCGGAAAGTGGGGAACGGAGCGTCTTAACACTAGGTTCCCTCAGGTTCCCTCCGCCTACCCTGCTATATGCGGGATACAGCGTGAAGTTTAAAAAAAACTAACCGTGATGCGCGTGTCTGTCATCGTGTAGCAGCGGTACGCGCGCCTCTCCCACTGCCATCGTGGTTATGTCACATCACGGTGGGTTTGTGCTTATCTGTAAATTAAAGAACAATATTACAATAAATAAATACTAAAGGACAGGTTGTGGGTTCGATTCCCGCTTCAGGAAATGAAAATATTGCATAAAAATACTAAAATTTTCATTTCCTCGCTCTGGTCAAGGCAAAGCGCGGCGTTAAGTTTCGCCACTGAGCATGCAATGCCTGAATTCAGCGGAAAGTGGGGAACGGAAATGTTAAAAGAGAACGTAGTGTCTTAACACTTCAGTTATCAAATTCCCTCTGCCTACCCTGTTATGTGCGGGATACAGCGTGAAGATAAAAAAAATATTATTTCAGCTTCACAGAGCTTCACGTGGAGCACAGAAACAGAGAATTTTATCAATATATATGTGTTAGTGTCTAGTGTCAGATATTCCGTTCTCATCCGAATTCAAGGCATTGCATGTTGAGAAATTATGAGTGGAATCGAACCCACACCTAATCAGCATTTACAGCAAAATCATCATTAGAATATCAAAAAAGTTATATATATTATAAGATACATTCTCTGCCTAAAAATAATATATAAAAAATCATTGTTATCTCGAAAAAAACGTATATATAATTAATAAATTTTATGTAATAATAATATTTTTTAAGAAATGGAGTGTCTTCAGGTTGTCTACCCTACTATAAAAAAACTACATACATTCATACGCGTACAGCGTGAAGCTATTTCACGCTGTATCCCGCATATAGCAGGATAGGCAGAGGGAACCTGAGAACTTAGTGTTGAGATACTCCGTTCCCCACTTTCCGCCGAATTGACGCTTGCGTGAGTGGCGGAACTCAACGCCGCGCTTTGCCTTATTATAAAAAAACTATCTCGCAAAAATGACTGAAGCTGCTTGCATACAGATACTATAAAAACAAAATTTCTGTCTGTATTTCAATTCACAATCATCGTACAACAACAACGTCAATAAATATATTTATTTTGCCATGATAGTGCCAACAAAGACTATTGCTTTGCCACTGTGGCATTAAGCCAAGATGGCGTCAACGACATTCTTTCTGACAAAATGACGTCAATAAATACAATTAACTGACAAAATAGACTGAATAAATACACTATTCTGACATAATGGCGTGACTTAACAAATACATTTTACTGACTGAATGAACTTAATAAATACTTTTTTCTGACAAAACGACGTTAATAAACACAATTATTCGGTCAAAATGTTATACATGTTACTGACAAAATTTCCTCAATATATACTTTTCACTGACAGAATAAAAAAAACGCCTGTCGTGACACAGAGGCACAAACGTGCAACTGTAAACGCGACAGGTTGTGGGTTCGATTCCCACTCCAGGAAATGAAATTTTTCATTTCCTGGGTTTGGTAACAAGGCAAAGTGCGGCGTTGAGTTCCGCCACTCAGCACGCAATGCCTCTATTCGGTGGAAAGTGAGAAACTGAGTGTTTTAACACTAAGTTCACTCTGCCTACCCTGCTATATGCGGGATACAGCGTGAAGCTATATATGTATGTATGTAACTGACAGAATAAACTCAATAAACACAGTTGTACTGACAAAATAAACTCAATAAATACATTTTTCTGACAAAATAGACTTAATAAATACATTTTTCTTGCCACGATGACGGCAATAAATATTTATTTATCATCATATTTTATTATTTTTTATATAGCCCATATATACTTTAGATAGCATTCTGTTTACATACCTCGTATAAGATAAAATTATTATATTAATTTCATATGATTATATATACTATCACTTATCAACAGAGTTAAAGTTAAACAGCTTACTATTTTTTATACTACTGCGAGTACATATGTATATATTTTTCTTTTTTTTTTAGCTTCACGCTGTATCCCGCACATTGCAGGATAGGCAGAGGGAACCTGAGAACCTAGTGTTAAGACACTACGTTCTATTAACATTTTCGTTCCCCAATTTCCGGCGAATTGAGGCATTGTGTGCTGAGTGGCGGAACTCAACGCCGCGCTTTGCCTTGTTACCAGAGCCAGGAAATGAAACTTTTTACATTTCTTGGAGTGGAAATCGAAACCACAACCTGTATTGGTTGCTGTCGCACACCTGTGCCTCAAGACTTCATTTACTCTCTCCTAATATACTTACTTATTATTATTAAAAATATTTTTATTGAACATTTAACGCAACAGGTTGTGGGTTAGATTCCCACTCCAGGAAATGTATTTTCATTTCCTGGTATTGGTAACTAGGCAACGCGCGGCGTTGAGTTCTGCCACTCAGCACGCAATGCCTCAATTCGGCGGAAAGTGGGGGACGGGATTGTAAGAGAACAAAGTATCTTAACACTAGGTTCTCTTCCCTCTGCCTACCCTGCTATATGCGGGATACAGCGTGAAGATAAAATATATATATATATAGTTTTTTGTACAATGCTTGGTATCGTTAACACTTGGCAGACAAATATTAGGATAATAGTGGACTAGCAACTGATAAGCAATTTTTTTTTTAACTTCACGCTGTATCCCGCATATAGCAGGGTAGGCAGAGGGAACCAGAGAACCTAGTGTAAGACACTCCATTCTCTTTCAACATTTCCGTTCCCCACTTTCCGCCAAATTGAGGGATTGCGTGTTGAGTAAGCAATAATTGCAAATGGTAATGAAATTGTTAATGATGAGTATAATTAAGTATTATTGAACAATGTAACTTTAAAAAAAATTGTTTAATGAAACTGAAAATTATACTTTTATCATTTATTGAAATAAAAAGTTTAAAAATAATTCTTAGTAATATTTTAATAACTAAGATTTTCACGGAAAAAGAAAACCGATTTCAAATAAACTGCACTGAAAATTAAAATTATTACGAATAACTCAAAAACTACTCGTCAGATCTTAACTTAATTACAATGAGACCACATCGGAAGCACTAGCTATCATATATGAGAAGAATCATCAATCGCTTCACCCAGTAAACAGTTATATGGTGGCACATATAAAAAATACAATAGAATTTAAAAACCTCCTCCATTTGTGAAGTCGATTGACTTTTTTTTTTTTAACTTCACGCTGTATCCCGAACAAAGCAGGGTAGGCAGAGGGAAATTGAGAACCGACGTGTTAAGACACTCCATTCTCTTTTAGCATTTCCATTCCTAACTTTCCGCCGAATTGAGACAATTGCCTTGTTACCAAGCCCAGGAAATGAAAATATATAATAGAAATAAACTTTTCTTTTACATTTCCTGGAGTGGGAATCGAACCCACAACCTGTCGCGCATGCAGACGCTTGTGCCTCAAGACACGACAGGCGTTTAATATATAAGTTGTTAATAGATTTTTATGCACGTTTTAATTTTCTTTATCATAAAGTAATTAAAATTCAATAAAATTGTTCTCTGATTAACTAAATTTCATGGTTTATAGTTGAATTTCAATAAAAAATATATATTTTAACAAAAGAATAAAGCCAAATTTAAAATGTATTTTTTTTTTAACTTCACGCTTTTTTGTTTGGTGGTAGGAGGTTCGTCCTCCGTCTGGCTCGCGACCACTATCATGTCAAAGACGAACCGCCAAATATCTTATGATGTGTTCCGGTTCGATGGCATGTAAGCCAGGTTTTCCCCTTTCCCACCCATCCTTTCCCCAAAATGTGGTGGTTCCGATAGCGGACTACTACATTATCCTCCCTTTCCATCTGTATCCTCTAGGTTGGCAACGCATCTAGTACATCTCTTGTGTTGTAGATGTTCATGGGCGAAGGTAACCACTTACCATCAGGTGGTCCTTCTGCTCGTTTGCCATCAGTTATCCATAAAAAAAAAAAAAAAAACGTAGTAACACTAATGACAAGGTAAGGGCAGAACAAACCAGAGAACCTAGTGTTGAGACACTCCATTCTGATGTTAAATTATTACGGAATACTCGAAAACTAGTTATCAGATTATAATCTATATATAAATACGTGAAGCAAAAACTTTGTACCACTTTATACGAACATTACACGGATGGAGAGAATGAAACTTGGCACACTTATAGTTTATATAGCGAAGGAGTGCAGAATGTTAGTTAGTTAGTTATCATATAAAAATGATCCCCCAGTAAACAGGCAATAACAAGAAACGACAATGAAAATACAATTGTATTAGTTCTTACTACCTTCTTGTTTGTAGTTGGTTATAAAGAAACATGTGGTTATAAAGAATTTTCATTTTCGGGTTGAGTTTGGTAACAAGGCAAAGCGTGGAGTTGAGTTCTGGCGTTGAGACTCAATATGCAATGCCTCAATTCAGTGGAATGTGGGAAACTGAATGTCTCAACAATAGGTTCCCTCTGCCTACCGTGTTGTATGCGGGATACAGCGTGAAGCTATGTAAAAAAATGTAAATATATGTATAAAATACTTTAAGACAACTTTTAAAAGAGAAAAGAAGTAAAACTATAAATAGGTCAGTACCTATTTATAGTTATACTTCTTTTTTCAAATTCAACGCCACGCTTTGCCGTGTTACCAAACCCAACCAGGAAATGAAAAATTTCATTCCATTCAAATGAAAAATGTTTTATCTTCACGCGGTATCCCACACACAGCATAGAGCGACAGAGGGAACTCGAGAACATTGTTAGGACACGTGTTAAGACATTCCATTCTATAAACATTTCCATTCCCAACTTTCCGCTGAATTGAGGCATTCTAAGTGGCAGAACAAAATGTTGCGCTTTGCCTTATTACCAATACCATCATAATAATGACTTGATATATGTACAAATGTTTTAATTTAAGAAAATATTATTCATACATATTTAAGATTTATTTATATGTTTAATGTTCTTTATTTAATTAGCAATTTTATTTTTTTATTCCTCATTTTTTAATTTTTTTATTACTCTATTTATTTATCATAGCACAAACATCTAAACTTAAGTCCTAATGTCAAAGTCCAAAGTTGAAACTAACCTTCATACTTAGACTCATTTTTAGAACTAATCTATTTATATATTAGTATATATATATATATGTATATAAAAAAAACGCTAATATTACTGAGTGACTAACAAACAAATTATAGACAAAACTACTGACAAAACTACATGGAAAGAGGAGTGTAGTAAGGACTTGTGCACAGTAGAGGAGTGCTAGGAGAGAACGAAAAATTTGCAAAGAACGGATTTTTTTGTCTTATATTTTAGAAAAACGAAGCCCTAGGATAGATATATAATTAGTAATATATATAAATTATAACTTACGTTTAAATTCCACAGAAATTAGCATTTATTGAACACAAAAACATAACACAAGTGTACATAAATAATAAGTTAATATATAACTTAATATATTCACTGTTTCATATATTTAAAAATGTAAAATTCAATTTATTCTCTTAAATATAAAAAAGGAACTCTTATTCTTAATGGTATCTTCGTAACTAATTTACGTCACACTTCTCGAAGATTTTTAAATAAACTTGCGATGACATTTCGCTATTATATAGTTGACAGTGACAGATGACGGTAACATTGACAGTTGACGTTTTACAGCTGATCATAGTGTTGCTAGGCTTCAAATTATAAATTATATACAGTATATATATATAAGGGCCATCATGTAGTGTATGACTGTAAACGCAGCATATTGGGGGTTCGATTTCCATTCTAGGAAATGAAAATATTAAGTAATATTTAGTATTTTCATTTCCTCGTTTTGGTAACAAGACAAAGCGGTATTGAGCTCCACTATTCAGCATGTAATATCTCAATTCAGTGAAAAGTGAGCAACAGAAATGTTAATAGAACGTAGTATATTAACACTAGGTTCTCAGGTTCCCTGTCTTTAAAAAATATATTTACAACCTTTTTTCAACGAATGTTCATTGAACTTGAAAAATAGAATATATTAAAATAAAACTAGCAAATCAATTAAAAAGATTTTATTAAAAAAAAATAATAATTAAAACCATTTTGCACAATATAATAGTGATGCGACATTCGTACATAGATTTAAAAAATCTTGCAAATATAAAAAAAAAAAAATTTAATACCAAATTTGTCATTTTTTCAAGAAATATAGATATGTAGTTATAATAATTTTATACAAATATAAGATCTAACTAAAGTAATTATTAATTTGACGTTTTATTTATTTTTAATTATGGCATAGACATCTATCCATTCAGCCCAATATTAAAACCGCAAATAAAAATCCTTAAATATTTTAAAAGTAAAGAACAGGCACATTTAATATAAAAAAATATATAATAATATTCAATATATACATTAATATTAATTTAATCACTAAAATCAATATCTGAGTCAGAATCAGCTCGGCCCCTTATAGTTTTTTTACTCTGGATTTGAACCCGCTTCTTGCCAGCATCAGGAGGTGTTAGGAGATCTCCAGAATATTCTATCACTTCAGCTCTAAAAATTTAAAAATAATTAGTTAAATTATAAACACCTGTCGTGGTGCAGAGGCACAAGCATGCGACTGTAAACGCGACAGGTTGTGGGTTCGATTCCCACTCCAGGAAATGTTAGTATTTTCATTTCCTGGGTTTGGTAACAAGGCAAAGCGCGGCCTTGAATTCCGCCACTCA
Organism: Philaethria dido; assembly: GCA_033558755.1. Taxonomy (NCBI): domain Eukaryota; kingdom Metazoa; phylum Arthropoda; class Insecta; order Lepidoptera; family Nymphalidae; genus Philaethria; species Philaethria dido. The sequence goes on from JAKGSA010000766.1 coordinate 35,278, forward strand.
GCACGTAATGCCTCAATTCGGCGTAAAGTTAGGAACGGAATTGTTGTAAGAGAACGGAGTGTCTTAACACTAGGTTCTCAGGTTCCCTCTGCCTACCCTGCTATATGCGGGATACAGCATGATGTTAAAAAAAAAGCTTTTTTTTACGTCTATAAGATGTCAGAGCTTGTTTTTTTTGCAATTTTATGCCTAACATTGTTATTCCGAAGTCCACATTTTACTGGCGAGCTCTTTTTTATTTTAGGCCTTATACTTGTACTTTGAAAAGTTAGTCAAGCTGGTGAGAATCGAGTTGTATGGACGGCTCCATTAAGTGCCTCATCACTATATTCTCTACGTACCTGGCTATCCTCCACTCCAGCATCTCAGTTGAGAAGTCATCTCTGTTGCCCAGATCTGTGAAGCCCACTACGAAATCTTTTGTTTTATTGTTTTTGACGAGTGCTATGGTTGGAATTACTCTGATTTTGAGACGGCCTGGAAATACAAATGATGAAAAATGTTAAAATAATATAAAATAGAAGGAAATGCATTAAAAAGTACAATTATTACAAATAACTCATAAACTGCTAGTCAGGTGTTATCTAAACTTAAATAAAATCATATCAGAAACACTAGCTATCACATAAAAGAAAACAAGTCGAAATTAAAATCCATTTTTGAAGCAGAGGGAATCTTGTGTTAAGACACTCCATTCTTTGTTTTTCTTTTTTTAACTTTTTTACACCTGTCGTGGCGCAGAGGCACAAACGTGCGACTGTAAACGCGACAGGTTGTAGGTTTGATTCCCACTCCAGGAAATGTAAAATTTAGTATTTTCATTTCTTGGGTTTGGTAATAAGGCAAAGCGCCTCACGTCACGGAAATGAAGATGCTGAGATGGATGTGTGTCGTTACTCGGGCAGACAGCATACGTAACACAATCATTCTGGGTAGTCTTGGGGTCCGTGACATAGCGGATAAGCTCCAAGAGCGTCGTTTGAGATGGTACGGCCACGATGCGCGTCCTGAACATTATGTCGGAAAAATATGCCTCGATATGTCTGTCCCTGGAGTTAGACCTCCTGGACGCCCAAGAAAGCGATGGCTGGATGTCGTGAATCAGGACATGAGAGCCAAAGGACTAACCACTCGAGATGTTCAAGATCGAGCAAAGTGGAGTAGATTGGGCAGGAAGGCAGACCCTGGCTAGCCGGGATAAATGCCAAGATGAAGAAGAAGGTAACAAGGCAAAGCGCGGCGTTGAGTTCCGCCACTCAACACGCAATGCGATTCAGCGTAAAGTGGGGAACGGAATTATTGAAAGAGAATGGAGTGTCTTAACACTCTGGTTCCCTCTGCCTACCCTGCGATATGCGGGATACAGCGTGAAGTTAGAAAAAAAGAAAAAAAAATTATTGCCATTTACAAAAGGTAAGCCTGTGATAACCGGGTAATATGGAGTCGTTGCTACTGCCAGCTACTCACCAGTCAGGAACGGTGCTCTTTCCACATTCAGCTTCACCACCCTGGTCTCCACGTGTCTCCTGGCGAGGGTCTTCAGGTGCATGTCCACTATGCGGCAACGTGGAGTGTCGTCGCGGTAGAAATGACACACTACGTTCTCACTCTTATTGCAAACAGTGAAGAATTCCTTCTCGCCGTCGATTTCTTGGTATTCTCCGTGACCCTGGAAAGAATATTATATATATATGCACAAAAGGCGGACTGAACGCTAAAAAGCATTCTCTACCAGCCAACCTTCTCATGTGGGAAATAATTGAGCAGGCGCTTAAAGATAAAAATAATCAAATATATAATATATATATTTTAAATAAAATTAATACTAAATATACAAATAGAAAATACAACATAATACAAGAAAATACAATATATGTAAACACTCACAATAGCGAGCCACTCCTGCTTCTGTTTAGCTCTTTGCTTCATTTCTGCGATACGTTGTTGTCTTATTGCCTCCAGGTCACTGTTATCTAATGCATCCAGTCTGAAACATTAATTTATTTTTTTTTTACTTCACGCTGTGTCCCGCACATAGCAGGGTAGGCAGAGGGAACCTGAGAACCTAGTGTTAAGACACTCCGTTCTCTTACAACAACTCCGTTCCCCACTTGAGGCATTGCGTGTTGAGTGGCGGAACTCAATGTCGCTCTTTGCCTTGAAACATTTATATTATATTGAAACCATTAATAATTAAAAACTCTTTTATTATCTAAACTAGCTCTACTCTGTGGTTTTGTTACTCTTAATTTTTTCGATAGGAACTCCGAGTTCTGCTTTCTCAGCACTCCCCTACACTTCCGAAGGCCCTAGACACCACATGTCAAGTTGCTATGTGCATGTATTTCTCATTCTCCTCTCTCAGCACTCCCCAAGTCTCTACATGCCACATGTCATGTTGTCTGTCAGTCACTAAGTAATGTGTTTTATATATTTATTTACCTTTCAAGTTCATTGTCGAGCTGCTTCTCCATGTTCTGTGCAACTTGCTGTAGTACTTGCTCCATTTTGTGAGTTTAGGGAACTGTAAATTAAAAAAAAACTAAAAAAGAAAGAAAAAAAGTTATTTTTTCTATATGTATATACATATATTAATAATAACAGACATGTGTTTTACTTTATAGCAGGATTGACCATCCTGCTCTCTACATGTTACATGTTACTCTGACCGAGTAACTAGTGTCAAGACGCTCCATCCATACCACTTTCAGCTCAAATTCAAAATATAGCACATTGACTGGTGAAAACATCTATATTTACATATATACATACATACATACATAGCTTCACACTGTATCCCGCATATATATAGCAGGGTAGACAAAGGGAACCTAGTGTTAAGACACTCCGTTCCCCACTCTCCGCCGAATTGAGGCATTGCGTGTTGAGTGGCGGAACTCAACGCCGCGTTTGCCTTGTTACCCAAACCCAGGAAATGAAAAACTGTATTTCCTGGAGTGGGAATCGAACCCACAACCTGTCGCGTTTACAGTCGCACACTTATGCCTCTGCGCCACGACAGGCGTTCTATATTTAAATATTAATAAATGATAATTGATAAGACGGAGACTAATATTAATAATAAATGTTACTTATTTATGGAGGTAAGAAATGAAATGAACGGAGTGTCTTAACACTAGGTAAGGTAAAAAGAATATAAAGAGATTCGATCAAACTTTCAGATTTTGTAAAAATCGTAGGCGGCGCAATGTCGCATAAAACTCAAAATTGTCGCAAAGGCGCAGTTTATACTTAATATTATTTAATAACAGATTTAATATAAAACAAATAACAATAAAATACAGTTTATTACAAACATAATACTAATTTTACATTAATATTTCCTTTTATGTCGAAAAATGTTAAAAATAAATCACGGTCAAGTCGATGACCTCATTGCGGCACATGAAACTTAAATGTAATAAAAACTAACAATACTTACTGTCTTTTGAAATAAAAAAATAATAAAGATTTTGAAAATTGTCAAAATAATAATAAATACTGTTCAATTTATGCAAAAATTAAATTTTACATTAATTTTGGTAGTATCTTTTTAATAGCTATGCACCACTTTACTGTTTACTACAAATGTCAAAACGAAATATAATGACACTGACAGTTATGTTAGTAGTATTGCCATTTTTTATATATATTTGCTTTGAATACTGCCAGTTGTTTTTTGTGTCCTGCTTTAAATAGTTTTTTTTAAATCGACTATAAAAGAGCAACATGGATGTCAAACCATGGTAGTGAGTGTAACATTTATTTTATTAATTTAATATACTTTTTACGCGCTATTTTCAAAAATATTAGCATTGTGCACTTCTTCGCTATATAAACGTAAAAGTATAAGTATGTCAAGTTTCATGCTCTTCTGTCCGCGAAATATTCGTTAATAGGGATCCAAAGTTTTTGATTCACGTATTTATATATAGATTAAAGACGTTTTTTTTCAAACGGATGGAAATGCTGTTAACCCTATCGGTGTTTATACCGACACCGGGAAAATCACAAAAAGGCCCTGCGAAATCCCGAATGTTTGGCAGATAATTTAGAAAAGCAATGCTCTCCCTCCGAACAACCGTGTGATCCTAAACACGTCGCCGCGGTGGACATGGGCGTAACCACCAGTAGGAGAGCCCATATGCCCTACCTCAGTTGACGAGGTTAAGTCAATAATTAAAGGCCTTAAGCCTAGAAAATCTCCAGGATCTGATCGAGTCACGAATAAGATCCTCAAAATCCTACCAATTCACATTCTGACTCTTCTAGTCACCATTTTCAACACTCTCCTTCATGAGTGCTCATTCCCAGGCCAATGGAAAGAAGCCATCGTCATAGGTATCCACAAGCCGGGTAAACCCCGAACAGACCCAGTCAGCTATCGCCCTATTAGTCTTTTAAGCACCGTGAGCAGACGCACACGACACAAACACCGTCCCCGCCGGTGGAGACGAGGTCCTTACTTTTCTACGGCTCGATCACGCCTCGGTGCGACCGGGTCAAGCCACTAAAATCCAACAGGGCATCAAACGCCCTACCCAGTAGGCTTAAGCTCGGGCCGAGCGAAAGCAAAGTCCCCCACTACAAGCAGTGTTCGCAAGCCGAGGTTCGGCCTCGCAGGAGGCGCCCCTGTGACACTGCAGTTCTAAGTTGATGGTCCTCCTCCCGAGGAGGCCAAGCCAGGGTCAGAGCTCTTCAAGCTCGGCCCCCCACAAAACCCGGTGACGCTGTCGAGGCCAATAGCGCCAACAGCATACTACACAGTCAAAAAAAAAAAAAAGATCTGGAAAGAGATGAGCCCTTTTGCAATTCATAGATTAAATTAAAAACAAGAAAAATAAATCTATATGGCAGTATACTTTTTATTCAAAAAATAAATTAATCAACAATTTCTAATATTGAGTAAGTCGTTTAATATAAAGGACAAAAGTTACAATTTTAATATTTTGCGGTCTTTTTTTTAACAGCTTCACTCTTTAGAAGGGAGACCTAGTGTTAAGACACTCCGTCCTCGGCGTAAATTTAGCGTTGCGTTAAGTGGCGAAACCTAACGCAGTGCTTTGTCTTACCAACCCTCGCTGTTTGGGGGACACAGTGTAACGATGACAGTGGATTTACTGTGGATCTACAATGGAACCATAATGGAAACACGATGGATCTAATTGTGCTTTCATTGTGGCTGTACGGTGGATCCGCAGTGGTTTAAACGTGGTTCCATTGTAGTTTTTATTGTGGATTTACCCACGGTGGACTCACTGTCAAACCACAGTGGACTCACTGTTAAACCACAGTGGACTCACAATGGCAAAATGGCTAAAAATCCACGGTGGATCCACGGTGATTTCTTTGTGGATTCACTGTGGACCTACTGTGGATTAACCATGGATCCACCGTGGTCCCCAAACTGCGAGGGAAAGAAGTAAAGTGAAATTAAATTAAATATAATCTTTCCTCCGAGTGGAATCGAACTCATAACCACTCGCGTATACTCGTACAGTAGGACGCTGTCCCAAACATAATAGCCTTTTAAAATAACTAGTGTCCCCGTCGACGCGTTAACAACGCGTTGTCTAGCAACGTTTGTCACTTTATATAAATATGCATGCGGCGTTGAGTTCCGCCACTCAACACGCAATGCCTCAAATTCGGCAGAAAGTGGGGAACGGAATTGTTGAAAGATAACGGAGTGTCTTAACACTAGGTTCTCAGGTTCCCTCTGTCTACCCTGCTATATGCGGGATACAGCGTGAAGCTATGTATGTATGTATGTATGTCAAACCATGGTAGTGTGTAAGGCATATTTTGTTAATTAATTATACTTTTTATGCATTATTTAAAAAAAATAGCATTCTGCACTCCTTCTCTATATAAACTATAAGTGTGCCAAGATTCATGTTCCTCCGTTCGCGTAATTTTCGTAAAAAGGTGTACAAAGTTCTAGCTTCACGTAAGTCATACATAGATATTTTTTTTAATACAATATGTTTTATATGTAAGCAATAATATTTTTTTTAAAATTTCATTATTTTTATTGAAATAACCATTCTAATAATATTATGAATGTAAAAGCGCGGCGTTGAGTTCCGCTACTCAGCACGCAATGCCTCAATTCGGTGGAAAGTGGGGAACGGAATTGTAAGAGAACGGAGTGTTTTAACACTAGGTTCTCAGGTAGGCAGAGGGACTGCCTACCCTGCCATATGCGGGAGACAGCGTGAAGTTAAGAAAAAAAAAAGAAATGTAAGTAAAAGTTTTTGAGGATAGACGAATGTATGTTACTTCACTCAAAAGGTACTAAACGCATATAGTTAAGGGTAAAATGATTATGTTTAAATTAATTCAATTTTCCCTGCCCTGGTTAAACAGCGCGCAGCGTTGAGTTCCGCTACTTTACACGCAAGTCTCGATTTCAGAGAATTTCCAGAGAACGATGGGTAAAAATAATAATTTCTACGAGTAGGAATCGAACCCAAAACCAATCGCGTTTACAGTCAAATACTGTCTCACTACGACACAATGGACCCTATCTACATTTTCATAAAAAAAAAACATTCTCTTGCGTTCCTCTAAATAGTTATAAAAAAAATTGACTTACCCAATTTAAAAAAAAAACTCAAAATGATCACAAAATCTCAATCAATATTTACAAAAAAAAAGAAACAATAATGGCAACACTGATAACCAAATTATTATTTACTACTACATGGCTATATCATATTAACACAGACAGACTTAACGTTTTAACATTAAAAAAAAAAACAATAAAACAATCATTTCTTTCAAATTTTCATTAATCTAATATCAGTAAATTCATAATTAAGTCAAATAACTATTATAACGCACCAGTAGGCTCTATATTTTAGGGTCTTTGTCCAAATTCACATAAAAAAAAATCAATAAGTCCTTTGTCAAGAATTAGTAGGCACTGCCTTGTATATCCTAAGCCTCGATTCAGATAAAGCTGCCAATATAGTATCACCAGTTCTTTGAGCACAACACACGTCCAACGCTGGTTCTGCTGCTGGGAGGGATATGGTCCTCACACTGTCTAAACCATGAAGGTAGAGAGAAGAGTCACTCTCTGAATGAGAAGCCACCCAGGAAGCCCCAGCCGCCTTCACCCAGGTACTCCGGGACATGAGGGTAGAACGAGCCGAGCCAGGGAAAGTCTGTTCTATATCAAACAATGTTTCACCACTGGATACATTAGTTTTTAATTTACATAACGTTAGTCGAGATCTTTCGTTGGCACTCCCTCTAGAAGATAATAAAGCACGATGAGAATCATTGTCATAGCAGAGGCACATAAAGGGCCCGTCCACTGGCAACGCCCTAGGCTCCCACTGCCTCATATTGCCCACCCATAACCAGCAGGAATTCAACTGGCAGGACAGTAAGCCAAATTCAGTGGAACACAGCGAAACGACTGGCGACATGTCCCCTGGGGCGTTTAGCCTTTGGATGTAAGTACTGGGGTTCCGAACGTCGTATTGATGGATCACGCCACCAACGCCGCCCACATAGAACTCGTTGCTACGCAAATAGTCCCAGGAACACGACCAAAGCGGTACTCCGCATGATATAGATGCGTTGGGGATCCCCCTTTCGACGATTCTCGCAGTATTGTCAAGACCGACGCTCAGAAGCAGGTCTCGTGGTTGAGAATAAGTTATATCGCGAATCGGCTTTGTATGTAAATGCACAAACTGCCCCAATTTATAGTCGATAGAACTAACTTTCCGAATTCCGAAGCCGGGGAACAAATTATTTGTGCTTTTCTGTGAAACGTAAAGCTCGTAAGTCCGACAATTATAAGTCATCACTCTACAGCCGCCATCTTTGCTGATTTCCAAATTTTTTTCCAATGAAAACCTCCACATACGCTTCGGCGGCTGGTCCTTTGAGACCTGGTTTTTCATTAAGGTACTCCTTAGGACTTCCAATTGTAAGACGCAAGTGCGATGTGCTATCCTGGAATTCTGGAGTTCCAATTCCGTTCTACTTTTCTCTGCTTGCAATACTTCTATCTGTTGCTGCAGTGCAGTTATCTGTGAGGTATCTGGTGCAATCAATTTTCTTGCATAAATAAACCTAATGTCTTTTAACGCAGCTTTACTCTTACATGTTGGACAGGATCTGTCTTTACTACTCTGGGCTTTCAACCACCTTTCCACACAATGAGCACCGAATAAATGACCGCACTTTAGAGACACAAGTCTATGTTCTCCAGAATTTCCCCAAGAATCCAAGCAAATTGGACATGTTTCCCCGTCACCCTCATCATCATGCTTTGGTGAACTAATCTTTCTCACTTTAGCTGGTGGTTCCTCATCTTCTTTTCTGACATCAGCAAAAGATGCCGCACTATTTGATTCTTCATTAGCAGTCACAGCCTCAGATTGAATGGAGCGCGATTGAGAGTCATCATCATAAATTACTGGTGTCCATGGTTGAATATTTAATGTGCGCACAACATTTCCTAATAAAGCACCTGGGTTTGTTATTTCCCCATCCGATTGTGACGAATGTGGCTGAACGGAACTATTGCCTTCAGATATAAGACCTGGTCTCCATATATCTGAAGCATCATTGTTTATACTAGGATTTTCTACATTGTCACTTTCAATAGTGTTACTGTCTACTGTATCTGGTGGCTCTTCTCTTCGCCATGAGGGTAGTATAGGAGAAAGGCTTTCTGCTTCTGGTGAATCAGGCACAAGAATACTTGGACTGTTGGTAAGAGAGTCCTCATCCATTATATGACATTAAATACCTGTGATAATAGAAAAATTAAAAAATAAAGAGAAAATGTATTGGAATTTGTTCTTAACTAAAAGTGAGTTTCAATTTCCTAAATATATACGGTTAAACCTTTGTTGGGAGGTATCTTTATGTAATTTTTATCAATATTGAAATTTAAATACTTCATAAATATAAACTAGTAGAAAATAATAACATTACTTTGATATGTTTATCTATAAATGTGAATATCTAAAGCCTGACATAAAAGTTACAAAAGAATATACATAGGCTGTTTTTAATCTCATAAGAAACACAAAATAATAATAAAATATTGTATACTTACGAATAACATTTGAACAACAGAAAAATGTGTTCATATAAAATAAATTTTACGTTTTCATTGTTGTTATCATAAAAAACTAAGAGAAACTAATTTTAATTAATAATTACAATAACATAACAATAATCATAAACAGAATAATAGATTTACAAAGATTTTTATAAAATTTAGAAACAAACCGACATTAGGAAAGTCAGTAGTGTAAAAAAAATAATAATTTATATAGCCTGTGTTTAAATGTCAAATTAAACTCGGATACACAGTTATAATAAATGTTAATATATTTTTACATTAAAGTGATAACATGGGTTTTCGTACGTATTTATTATAAACAAATATTTTATAAGCATGTTTAATAAAAATAATTACTTTATTAAGTCATAAATACCTGTAATAGTAGTGAAGAAACGTAGCAGAATATAAATGGTCAACTAAGTAAACATCTTTTTGTTTATAGTGTTTATAGAATAAAATGTAATATTTTTTTAAGAAACATGATTCTTAATATCAAAAATAAAAACAATCTAAACGTGCAGTATCAAAAAGTTTCACACTTTATCCAAGATAGTTTAAAAAGAGCTCCTACTTGACATGATACTTATAAAACATAACATATATTATTTATTACTTTCATTTAGAAATTCTAATTAGAATATATCTTCTTAAACAAAATAAAAAAACACTTTTTTTATTCACACACAATATCGATTATCCGAATGTCATACCAAGGTTGGCATAACAGACAACTAGTATTTATTTATTTCACCGTGAAGTTGGCAGTAGTGTCAGAATCGCGAACGGAGAGGAATAACGGGTTGTCCTCTTTCCACTTTTTATTTCAATTTATAAACCCGACGAGCTTCTATTCTGTAATTATTAATATTAATAATAATACTAGTGTATATAATAAGCAATTGCAACCAATAATCATGTGCAGATATTAAATAAAACCGTTTTAAAGTTACGTCAATGTTTTTAATGGCGTCCAAGTGTCAGTGGATTACTATATAAATACAAAATGTATATTTAGTGTGATAAAAACTAATTGGATTATTATATTGTGATGCCATTTGTTGCTGGTGAGTTATATTTACTGTTCCACTAATTCAGTCACATATTTAGTACCACTAAACATGTAAAACACGTTGAACAAGATATTTCTCAATCGCTGTATGTTTCTTAATATATTTACATAGTCGATATATGTTAGGTAGTTGTCATCATAGTGTGTTACAGTTACGAATAGTGTCGCAAGATAATCTGGGTCAGGACGGTCGATGCGCGCGCCGTGACGTCAGCCACCCTGCCGCACCCCCGAGGCCTGGTCTCATAAATATATATATACATACATATATAAATATATAGGACAGAATGCATAAGATTCACTTTCAAATAACGAGGCTATCGTAACGCAAGACGCGATGATAGTAGGTTCAGTTTCTATAAGGGTTATGTTTAAATTTTAGCAGGAATTGTTTTGCTTTGGCATTACATGTTGTTGATTTAAAGATAATGTTTTTAAATAGGAGAGAATAGTGGCTAGACACTATCTCTCTCTCTGCTAATTTTTATGTGGGTAGAGTGGAGCTAACATATAAATAGTTTATATCTTTAACTAAAACAGATGTTATTTTGAAATGCTTATACCAGGTCAGTATTTCCTGTACGCTTTATAAATAACTTCAAAAAAGGATATCTATTTGTCTTATGTTTCTTTTTATGTACCATACTGTTTACTGGGTAAACCAATTTTGATATTATTTTTTATATGATAGCTAATGCATCTGATGTGGTCCCATTTGAATTTTTTTAAGATTTCATGAGTAGTTTATGAGTTATTTGTAATAATTGCACTTTTAACTGTATTTTATTCTATAAATCAACAAGTCTTGAAATTGTAGAGCAAGTCATATAGATATCAACTTTTCTTTACCTTTTGTATCAGAAGTTGAATTAATTGGCTAACGGATAATTCTTCAAGATTTCATCCTTTTCTGGTTTATATGGCCCAAAATTTTTGACACTTTTGGCATAAAAATATGTGTTCCTATGAAAGTAGGTGAGATAGGGTTTTGTGATATACCTTTAATAATAAAAGTCAGTGTGTTACTTTATGTCTCGCTGCCAAGCCAAATGAATATACAGTATGTAGGGAACTATTGTATATAAATTATAATTAGTTATGACATATAGTATAATGATAAAATAAAATATTTTGTATGTGTAATTTACATATAAATGAAAATATACTATACATACATACATAACTTCACGCTGTATCCCGCATATAGGAGGATATGCAGAGGGAACCTAGTGTTAAGACACTCTGTTTCCCACTTTCCGCTGAATTTAGGCATTGCATGCTGAGTGGAGGAACTCAATGCCGCGCTTTGCCTTGTTACCAGAGCGACGATATGAAGATAGTAAATCTATATATTAATTCACAAATATATTAAATTAATAAAATAAATGTAACACACTTCCATCGTTTGAAATGCATCCTTACTAATATTATAAATGCGAAAGTAACTCTGTCTGTCTGTCTGTTACGCTTTCCCGCCTAAACCACTGAACTGATTTTGATATAATTTGGTATGAAGATAGAACTGAACTTCGGAAAGGACATAGGATACTTTTTATTGCGAAAAAAATGGTAGAAGAGGTTGAAATAGGGGATGAAAGTTTGTATGGAAATTCCTTATTGTCAAATATAAAATCATGTAAGATAGTTCAACTGTTTACAACTTTCACACCTAATAGTCTAGATTTTGGGAAAGACTATAGGTTATTACCAAGTCGCGCGATATAACCGAATTCCACGCGGGCGAAGCCGCGGGCGGAAAGCTAGTGTTTATATAAAGCGACATAGATATACCGTAGCGTTTGGCGCTCTGCGCTTCTTTCTGACTACCCAGCTAGGGATAAAGCGTGAAGTTAGGTAGGTAGGTAGGTAGGACATATACATACGTTACTAAGACGCGTTATTAACGCGTTAACGGGGACACTACTATTATTTAATAATGAAACATACATACATATTAGTGCATTCTAACTAGGGCAGTTATTTTGACATTCTTATACTAGGTCACTATTTGCTGTACATTTCATTAAATGATGACATGTCATGACATAATTTTTCATACATATTTATTTTTTAAAGTGAAAATGTTGAATTAATGATAGAAATGCAGGGCAAGGAGTTTAAACTTTTAAAATGAAAAATTATTTTAAAATATATATATTTTTTCTTTCTTTTTTTTTAACCCGCATATAGTAGGGTAGGCAGAGGGAACCTGAGAACTTAATGTTAAGACACTCCGTCCTCTTTCCGTTCCCCACTTTTCGCCGAATTTGAGGCATTGCGTGCTGACTGGCGGAACTCAATGCCGCGCTTTGCCTTGTTACCAAGAAATGAAAATACTAAATTTTACATTTCCTGGAGTGGGAATCGAACTCACAACCTGTCACGTTTATATTCGCACGCTTGTGCCTCTGCGCCACGACAGGCGTTTTAAAATATTTTTTAATTTATTAATGTATAGAGATTTTGTTTCTGTTCTTTTTTTTTTCTTTTTTTTAACTTCACGCTGTATCCCGCATATAGCAGGGTAGGCAAAGGGCACCTGAGAACCTAGTGTTAAGACACTCCGTTCTCTTATGCCTTGTGTTACCCACTTCCCACCGAATTGAGGCATTACTGAGTGGTGGAACTCAACGCCGCGCGTTGCCTTGTTACCAAACCCAAGAACTGAAAATACTAAATTTTACATTTCCTGGAGTGAGAATAGAACCCACAATCTATCGCGCTTACAGTTGCACGCTTGTGCCTCTGCACCACGACAGGCGTTTTAAAATATTTTAAAATATTTTTAAATTATTAATGTATAGAGATTTTTTTTTCTGTTCTTTTTAATTTTTGTATGTACTGTTGAGGTCTGTCGTATGTTGAGGCACAAGCGTGCCACTAAACGCGACAGGTTGTGGGTTCATACACACTACAGGGAATTAATTTATTAAATAATATTTAGTATTTTCATTTCCTCGTTCTGGTAACAAGGCAAAGCGCGGCGTAGAGTTACGCCACTCAGCACGCAATGCCTCAATTTGGTGGGAAATGGGAAACGGAAGTCTTGAAGGTTCTCAGGTTCCCTCCTTTTACCCTGCTATGTGCGGGATACAGCGTGAAGATATATATTATAGAAGAAAGTCAACAGTGTTATCACATTCACAGCTTCATTTAGATAAAAAGGGGATTAAGCTAAAAAAAACGAGATAAAATTATATATACAATATATAATAAAATCTTTTTGTTGACACGATCTACTTTATAGCCACAGATAAGAAAAAATCTAGACTTTTTAACGTATATTAGGTACTCCTGTGTTTATCTATACGTATGTGAACTAGACACCCGTGTAAAAATAGTAAAAAGTATAGCCCGAGATAAGGGAATATTTTCTGATTGTTCCTTATAGGAAACATAAGCGACAGGTTGTGGGTTTGATTCCCTACTTCAGGAAATGGAATTTTTCATTTCCTGGGTTTTGGTAACTAGTCAAAGCGCGGCGTTAAGTTCCGCCACTCAGCACGCAATGCCTCAATTCGGCGGAAATTGGGAAGTGGGGAACGGAGTGTCTTAACACTAAGTTTCCTCTGCCTACCCTGCTATATGCGGGATACAGCGTGAAGCTATGTATGTATGTATATGTGTGAACTTGTATATTATAATAGCAGGCCTTATAAAGAAATAAATTGCTAAGTAGCGAAACTTAACGCCGCTCTTTATCTTACCAGAGCGGAGAAATGGACATAATATAAATATAATAGTTCCCCCTCACGTGTATGAACTCACAACCACCGCGTTTACAGTCACACGATGTCACACACACATACGATGGCCTTAAAAAAAATTAATAAATAGCATTCTCTCTTGCTTAATGATTGTTCTTAGGAATAATGTTTGTGTAGCAGATATCTGTAAAAATCTCTCAACAGAGCTGTTAACTACAAACATAACGTTGTGACAACTACGTATGGTTTAGTGGTTAGAGCGTTTGGATGCTAAATAAGAGGGAGGCACGGGTTCAAATCCCGCTACATTAAAATTTTTAATCATTTACTAAAAATATATATATATGTTCTTTATATATAAAAATGAATGTTTGTCTGTACGTCCTTTATAGAATCGTGAACCATGTATTTGATCGTGTGTGTGAGTGGGTATGAAAAATTTTCGACTGATGGCGCCACACATTTTTTTAGAAATTAACAATATCATTAAAATAACTCAAAATGATTTGAATATTTTTATAGTATAATGTGTTTCCTTCAAATTTATTTTTGGTGGCGTAGCAATGCACGCAGGGTAAAGTTAGTAACAAATACAAATAAAATACCATAGAGTTTGTGTAGAATAGCGTCTAACTGTAAACGCGAGTAGTTATAGATTCGATTCCCGCTTGGTGAATAATAACATATTTTGTTTTCCTCCGCTCTAGTAAGACATAGCGCGGCGTTGAGTTCCGCCGCTTAACACGTAATCGAATTCAATCCGGGGGGAAAGCAGGTTCTCTCTGACTATCCTGCTATCCGGGACAAAGCGCGATGGTGGATATATTCCCTGTGTTTCTGTGTATTTCTCTACATTTCTCTGTATTTCTCTGTATAACTCTCAGATCTCCTTACAGGTGAGTGTCGGCGCGGGCGCATGCCGCGGTGATGTCGCGCGTCCGATGACCCGCCTGCTCTGCTGCCTGCGCGCGCGCGCCGACATGGGCGCCGCGATATCGCACCCACAGGTAACTTGACTGACTTACCTTACATACCTCACTACTTGCCTTGACATTACTGACACTTGCCTTACATACATTTCTACTTACTTTGACACTACTATTGACTTGGTCCTGTTAAATGAACATTAGAATAATAAAATATAACGCCTGTCGTGGCGCAGAGGCACAAGCGTGCGACTGTAAATGCGACAGGTTGTGGGTTCGATCCCCACTCCAGGAAATGTAAAATTTAGTAATTTCATTTCTTGGGTTTGGTAACAAGGCAAAAGCGCGGCGTTGAGTTCCGCCACTCAGCACGCAGTTCCTCAATTCGGCGGAAAGTGGGGAACGGAATTGTTGTAAGAGAACGGTGTGTCTTAACACTAGGTTCTCTGGTTCCCTCTGCCTACCCTGCTATATGCGGGATACAGCGTGAAGTTGAAAAAAAAAGAATAATAAAAATAGACTTCAATATACGATGAAGTATTTCGGCAGACATGATTGCTTGTCAAAAAATTAAATCGTTTCCCATCTTTGCTTTTGTAAATTACAATCAATTGGTGATTTACAAGCAGATTAGTGACGTCAACAAAAAAAATCGCTTAAAAAAATTTAGAAGTAAGATTGAAAAAAAACCAAGCTCAACAAAAATTTCGATGCTAAAAAACAAGGTCCAGAAAAAATTAAAAAAATAAGCTCGACATAAACTTAACATTCTATATCGTGAATTTATATATTTTCGTTCAAGTCGTAGCTTTATATACCGGCTTACCCATATATGCCGGTAAATTAAGGGAAGCCGATGTATGTTTAGGGAAGCCGGTATATATGCTTAGGGAAACCGGTATAGGATATCAAGGTATTTAGTAATTTCACTATCGAATTTTGGCGATGACCTTTTTTAGCTCTCACACCTTGTTTGACTTTGTTTTTTCGAGCTCCACATTTTACTGGCGAGCTTTTTTTTAGGTCTCATACTTGAACTTTGAAATGTTAGGCAAGCCGGTGGGAATCGAGTTGAATGGACGCCTCGCCACTGCGACCTATCTATATTTACCGGCTTACCTCTATATACTGGCTTCCCAATATATACCGGCTTGCCTTTAAAAAAATTATCCCCTTCGCCATTGGAAAATAATACATAGGAAGAGTTATAAACAAACCTTGTCCTTACAAAGTTATAATTAAGATAAAGAAAAAACTAAACGCTTATTTAAATATTTTTTGTTTACTATATATTTTTGCCTATTACCTAAATAGATATACTTTAAATGATTATTAACATTTTAACAAAAAACAAAACCGACCGACCGACGTTTTCCCCTATCCCACCCATCC
Source organism: Philaethria dido (assembly GCA_033558755.1). Taxonomy (NCBI): domain Eukaryota; kingdom Metazoa; phylum Arthropoda; class Insecta; order Lepidoptera; family Nymphalidae; genus Philaethria; species Philaethria dido. The sequence continues at coordinate 51,472 of JAKGSA010000766.1, forward strand.
TTTCCCCAGAATATGGTGGTTCCGATAGCGAACTACTACATTGTCCTCCCCTTCCATCTGTATGATCTAGGTAGGCAACGTATTTATAACATCTCTGGTGTTGTAGATGTCTATGGGCGAAGGATAGATGGATAACTCTATCATATAAAAAAAGTATTATCAGAATTGGTTGACCCGATAGAAAGTTTTGCGGTAATATATGGCACCTTTAGAATTATACTGACCTATTTAAATAACACACATAAATATAAATAACAAAAAACCCCGACTGACCCAATTCTTCAAATTTAGGAAGCAAATACAAATAAAGTAAGCTATAAAAGCTAGTTATGTGTATATATATTGGAAATGAGCTAATTAAGTCCTTTCATTTGACACCCCACACGGTATCCATCAACGATTTTTTGTTTTTATTCATGACGTAATTGCCTCTAGAGGACGACGAAGAGTGACGTCACATATCTAAGAATACTTGGTGTATCAATACCTATCTAACGTCACCGTAATTATATAATTCGGTCCAGGGGTTTATGGGGCAGATATGAGATAATAAAGAATATTACAAACATACATGATACGCGCAAAAAACATAACCCTCTTCAGTTGAATTATAACCACCTTTTTTGTAGTCGGTTATAACTAACGCCAATTTAAATATTTTTGGTTTAGTATGTTTTTTTTTCTTTTTTTTTTAACTTCACGCTGTATCCCGTATATAGCAGGGTATACAGAGGGAACCAGAGAACCTAGTGTTAAGACACTCCATTCTCTTTCAACAATTCCGTTCCCCACTTTCCGCCTAATTGAGGCATAGCGTGCTGAGTGGCGGAACTCAATGCCGCGCTTTGCCTTGTTACCAAACCCAGGAAATAAAAATACTAAACTTTACATTTCCTGGAGTGAGAATCGAACGGGGGTCTATGAAATAAGGTTCAATGGCAAGAAATTGCAAAAAAAAAATTATTAATATAATTTTGACATTAAGAAAAAATAAAAACAATTATATTAATATGATTAATATGAAAGATAATTTATTATTAAGCAATAAAAATATTTTAAAAATTAAATAAAAATATTTTTTGATTAGTTTTCTTCATGTTATTTTTTTAATTATTTATTTATTTGTTTGTTTGTTTGTTTATTTATTTATTTATTTATTTATTTATTTATTATGTACTACATCAGAAACACTGCACGGTAATAACCACAGTGGTGTAATACTGTGTCGCGGTTACTAACACCCACCTTACAAGCGTTTTTACTAGCAATTACAGTACTAAAGTGTTAAGTATATCAACTAAATATGGACAAAAATTATATATAAAAAAAAAAACAAAATAAAAAAAAAAAAGTGACTACACTAAAATATTAAAAGTAACATAGAAGAATTTATAAATTTACGTATGTATTTAGTCATGTATGTACTATATTTTATATATTTTGATTTAAATTAATTTAACAAATGTACACATTTATTTATATTTTATGTGTCGTTGTGTTTTTCACTTTTTCACGCTATAGATACTTCGCTACTGTTAGAAATTTAAGTCTTTCACGGTAAATATCAGGGGGTCTATCTGAAACTGAAAAACATGACAAGGGGTCTACGACAGAAAAAAGTTTGGGAACCTCTGAGAAAAAAGCCTAAAGGTTCAAAGCTAAAACAAGCTAATTTATATAAAAAACACGTTCTTTTAATCTTTTTGTTCTTTTGTAACACCCTGTATGCGTTACCACTTAACCTACTATTATAGAACAATACATGTAGTTGTTATTTATTTAGCTTCACGCTGTATACCGTACATAGCAGGGTAGGCAAAGGGAACCCACTACGTTCTATTAACATAACCGTTCCCCACTTTCCACGGAATTGAGGTATTGCGTGCTGAATGGCGGAACTCAACGCCGCGCTTTGCCTTGTTACCAGAGCGAGGAGATGAAAATACTAAATGTTTAATATTTGATTGCAGGAGGGCGAGGCGTGCGACGGTGGCGTGCTCGCCTCGCCTCCCACTATGGCTGACGTCATAAGGTATGTATATATTTTTATTTATTTATTCTTGTAGGAGGTTAGGGTAAATAAAACGGTCATTCGGTTTTATTAATTAATTATATTTCACCGAAAAGAAAGAGTACTCGAAGAGACTGCTTTTCGACTCGTAAGTTCTAACACGTAAAGAACACAGTATGAGTGGCGGCAACCATTTTATAGTAAAAGTCAAAAGACATACATCAATTGAAAATCTATAAAACAACTTGATAATTTAACAAGTCAGTTAACCAACTAAAATCAATTGATATTCCAACAATTCTTAATTGCACACAATATTTTATATATATATTTTTTTTTATACCACGACGGTGGCAACAAGGCACACGGCCCACCTGATGGTAAGTGGTTACCGTGGCCTATGGACGCTTGCAACATCAGGGGCATCACTTACGCGTTGCCGACCCATTATAAATGCACAAAAACTTAACGCTAAAAAGCATTCTCTACCAGCAAACCTTGTCATATGGGAAATAATTGAGCAGGTGCTAAAAGACAAAATAAATTAATAGATACACACATATATATATTTCTTTGAATAAAATTGATAATAAATATACATACACAAAATATTATATAATACAATACAATAAAAATATAAACAATATACTAAAATAAATTGCATAAATAGTTTTTATACATTTTTGCCTGAACGTCTGTCGTGGCGCAGAGGCACAAGCGTGCGACTATAAACGTGACAGGTTGTGGGTTCGATTCCCACTCCAGGAAATGTAAAAATTAGTATTTTCATTTCTTGGGTTTGGTAACAAGACAAAGCGCGGCGTTGAGTTCTGCCACTCAACACGCAATGCCACAATTTGGCGGAAAGTGGGGAACGGAAATGTAGAAAGAGAATGGAGTGTCTTAACACTAAACAGAGAACTGTTACTTTTAAAAAATTGTCTTAACACTAGGTCCTTTGGTTCCCTCTGCCTACCTTGCTATGTGCGGGATACAGCGTGCAGCTAAAAATATATATATTTTGATAGTTTTAAAATGTTATGATATTGAAGGAAAGTCACGTAAAAAGCATCCCGGAGGAGGAGGGCATGTATGAAGAGGTTAATGATAGATGTATACAGTGTTCCCCCTAACTACCCCGCTAGGGATAATGCGTGAAACTAAATAATAATAATAATGAAGCATTGCTTGCTGAATGGCGGAACTCAACGCCGCGACAAAGCTTTTTATGTATATTAATATTATATATTATGCAGGGAGCGCAAGAAAAAAGCGGGGGGCGCGGGCCTCGGCACGCTACGCCGGCGTATCGCGGCCGCCGCGCGCAGGCCACGGGACTCCAGACCGGACCGAGGTATATATATATTACTATATTAATATAGATGTACAATTTTTCAACTGTATTGAATGTTTTAGTTTTAAGTGAATTATTGTAACAACTGCTGGTGTACCTTTAAATAAATAAATAAGTAACAATTGGGGTCACGATGATCTGACTGTGCAGGCTGCGAGCACGCGCGCTTCATCCGCTCGGTGGTGTCGTCGTGGCGGCTGTCGGAGGTGTTCCAGCTGTGCGAGGAGCTGGAGGCGGGCGCCGCGCTGCGCGACCTCGCCACGCAGGCCGAGCTGGCGCGCGAGCCCGCGCCCGCCCTCCACGCGGACCTCGCGCGCCTCTACCGCGAGAGGTGAGCGGGGGAACCTAAATACTAAATGTTATTTATATTATTCTAGCGAAGTTTTATTTTTTGTATGCTTTTGAGAAAGAAAAAAGTTGTTCTACTGTCGTAAATTTCGTTTTCTTTTTGTATTTTTTTTTGTCAATCTAGAGCAGGGCTTCTTTAACTTGTGTCATTCACGACCCCATTTATGATTGCGAGTTTCTTGACGACCCCATACAAATTGCTAATTTGCCAAAATGGTATATATAAATATTTGACATTAAAATCTCTCGACCCCAGAACCCACGCGACCCCATTTGGGGCCGCGACCCATAGTTTAAGAAGCCCTGATCTAGAGTGTCATATATGAGAGTTAGCAACAATGTGACGAACTTTTCTTGACTTCCATTTTAATACTAAAAATAAATAAATTAAGAAATCTAATGCTTTCTTTCGAATTAAATGAATTTGACAATCAAAAGAATGAAATTGAAATTTAAAAAAACTAAAATTTCGGTTCCTCACTCAGCCGAATTGGCATTGCGTGCTGAATGGCGGATCTCAACGCCGCGCTTTGGCTTGCTATATAATATGTTTTCCCATTTTTCCAGATGGTGGTGTGATGTTGAGGTGGTGGGTGCTGGGTTCTCGATACCAGCGCACAAAGTCATCCTCGCCTCGCGGTGTACCTACTTCAGGGATCTGCTACAGCGATATCCGAGGTATGAACCTGTTATCCTCTCTGTTGATCTGTTATTGTTCGCTACTTGTATAGTCAATAAAATATATTGTTGTTGTCAAACATGTTTTGTTATTTGCTTTATTTAAATTAAAATATAATTCTGTTTTGAGGGGTACATTTTGTATATAGAGTTTCATGTGTACCCCAAATGGTTTAACGACTAATATTATCTTTTTTGGTATTGCTTGTAATTTTGTACAGGAAGAGGGGTTCATCTGGGATACAGGGTTTCACGTGTACCCCGAATGGTTTAACAACTAATATTATCTTTTTTTGTTTTGCTTGTAATTTTGTACTGGAATGCCTCAATCACGCCGATATATTATGAGAGATAACCAACCACTTTCCACCGAAATTTGAGTTATTGCGTTTTGAGTGACGAAACTTACTCCGCGCTTTAAGATGAAGCAAGGAAATGAAGATAATTTAAATATAACCATTTCCCCTTATGTGTTTAGATCTTACAACCATCCGCGTCTCTCTGTGTATCTTCAATGTCTCTCTTTCTTTCTATCTCTCTCCTACTGTTTATCTCTTTCCCTCTGTCTATATCTTTTATCTCTCTCTCTCTCTCCGTGTATTTTTCTTTTCTCTCTCTTACTACCTCCCTCATCCGCTCTCTCTAACTCTGTCTATTCTCTCTTATCTCTCTGTCGCTCTCACGCTCTCTCTTCCACTGTCTATCTCTCTCTCATGTCTCTAAACGGTGTTCTTTCCGCGCAGGTCGTGGCGCGTGCCGCTGGAGGGCGCGGGCGCGTCGCTCTCCCGCGAGGAGGCGGAGGCGGCGGTGCTGGCGCTGTACACGGGCGCGGCGCCCGCCACGCAGCCCTGTGACCACTGCTGCAGTCTGTATTACATTTAACTATTATCATTTTATTCAAAATAACAACTTTACAGGCTTCATTTTTTGAACGACAAATAATTTGCCACCATTAGGTCAAGCACGAAAACTTGCGACAAAGTATTTGTATCGTTATCGATAGAATTTGTATGGGAATTGAAAAGCGCCCCTACCGTGCGTAAGAGGAACTAAAGTTGTCCAATACAAACTACTAAACCACAAACTGACTATTGCTTACTAAATTTAATGCCTCAGACCTGAGAAGAACCGACGCAAGAAACTCAGCGGAAATAGTACCGTAGTTACCCTCTTTCTTTCATATGTAAATATAACAAGCACATTTTTGTTTTTTTAATTTTGTGGGTAGTTAATATTCCTAGTGTCCCCGTTGATGCGTTAACAACGCGTATGTATATGTCACTTTATATAAACTTGAATGTCAAAACCATGCTAGTATGTAACATTTATTTTATTAATTGAATATGTAAAATTTACCACCAGGAAATGTAAAATTTAGTATTTTCATTTCTTGGGTTTGGTAACAAGGCAAAGCGCGGCGTTGAGTTCCGCCACTCAACACGCAATGCCTCAATTTGGCGGAAAGTGGGGAACGGAAATGTTGAATGAGAACGGAGTGTCTTAACAAGGTTCTCTGGTTCCCTCTGCCTACCCCGCTATATGCGGGATACAGCGTGAAGTTAAAAAAAAAATAAAAAATATATTAGCATTCTGCACTCCTTCTCTATATAAACTATAAATGTACCAAATTTCATGCTCCTCCGTCCGCATAATTTTCGTAAAAAGGGTATCCAGAGTTTTTGCTTCACGTATTTATATATAGATATGTATACCAGCTTCCCTATATATACCAACTTGCCTGTTTAAAATTTTCACCCTTCACCACTAATAGCTATGCATTGCTCTTACAACTCAATGAGTTACAACAACACATCAAAATCTTATTAAAAATTTTTTTGCATTAAATACGCCTGTTCTCGCAAATAACAATAGTTTTTGTTTTATCAAAATCGGGCTAGGATTTCAGAAATTACAGCGTCTTAAAGTTACATTTTTAAAGCCCGCGTCCCGTCGATATCGCCTGGTGACGTCACGTGGCAATAGGTGTCTGTGCGTGTGGCGATTGTGTGTGTGTGCGTGTTGTTATACGTACATGTACGTAAGTATGCACGTGACGTCACACAGTAGCGCTACTAGCGCGACCGAGGCTGCACTTTAACGCTCTCGCGTTCTCATTCATTTTTGTATCTCACTCATTTTTGAAGATAGAAAAAAAAAATAAAAACAGATTCTATTTTTTTCAGTTACCTTCTACTTACATATGATGTTAGCTAAAAACGTTGGTGTGACTCATTGGACTCTGGGGTCATATTGATCCTATAATAATTCATACACATAAACTTTTTTTTTTAAATGTTTCCACATTTTCAGAATGGGAGAGAGGTATGAACTCGGAGGCTGACTTGGATATCATTAATGTGGAAAACTCATGTAAGCTTTTTACAATTTTTTTTTTACTATTATTATTCAACATTTCTAACACCCCAATACATACCTACATACATAGCTTCACGCTGTATCCCGCATATAGCAGGGTAGGCAGAAGGAACCTGAGAACATAGTATGAAGACACTCCGTTCCCCACTTTCCACCTAATTGAGGCATTGCGTGACTGAGTGGAGGAACTCAACACCACGATTTACCTTGTTACCAAACCCATGAAATGAAAAATTCCATTTTCTGGAGTGGGAATCGAACCCACAACCTGTCGCGTTTACAGTCGCACGCTTGTACCAAGACACGACAGGCGAACGTTAAATAATAATCTCTCTCTATTCCTTACTCAGCGCGTCGTTGCACCTGCAACGGCAACACACAAGGCAGTGGAGCCCGAAATCGTCGTCTAGGAGCCCTGTTAGGGTTCACGGTGGGGGGCGGAGTCCTAGCGCGGGATCTGCGCCGCGCCCTCGAAGGAGGGGAGCTGGCGGATGCGAGGCTCGCCTGGCCCGAGGGTACAAGTGGGGGTACGGGGGGTTCATATGGGTTCCGGGGTGCGGCGGAACTGCCGTGTCATAGGTTACTGTTGGCAGCGAGGAGTAGGTTCTTTCGGTGAGTTTCAACACTTATTTTTTATTATTGTTATATTTGTGGTATATGTATGTATATTGTTGATTTGGTGTGGGGTACAAATGGGAGTGGGTATACAGGGGTTTCATATGGGTTCTTGGTAGCGAGGAGTAGGTTCTTTCGGTAAGTTTTTGTAGTAGGGTTTGAATATTTTCATATGTTGAATAATAATTAAAGTTTTAAGAAGAAATAGAAAACTATATTTAAATAAATTGCACTAAGCTACTCTCGAATAACTTAAAATTACTGAACAAACTGACAAACAATTAATACTAATTATAAATGTATATCTATATTAATACGTGAAACCTGTGTGCAAACTTTGTACCCCCTTTTACGAAAAATTACGGACGCAGGAGTTACGAAACTCTTGGCACACTTCTTACAGTTTTGTATATAGCAAAAAGGAGTGCACGATAATATCTTTTAAAAATAATCCATAAAAAGTATATTAAATTAATAAAGTAAATGTGATACAATGAAGCCATTGGCCATGGTTTGACATCCATGTTTATATAAAGTGACATATACAGCCAGGCGCTAGGGCAACGCGTTGTTAACGCGTCAACAGGGACACCTAGTAATTATAAACTCAATATTATATTTTAAGTATTCTATTGAATATTATAAATTCAAACGTTTCTGAGGATGACTGACATGACTGACATATTTTTTTAATATATTTAATAATATTTATTATTCCAGCAACGTGCTATCAAGACGGTGTACAGGCACACAACAGGTCCGGGTGGTGTTGGTGGTGTTGGGGGTGCTGGGGGTGCCACGATAGTGTGCGTGGATGAGAAGGTGTTACCTCGTAGGTTTGCGAGAGCGCTGTTACACGCCGTGCATATACCGGATCAGGTGGGGTGTTTTTTTTATTTTAAGAAAAAAAAAAAGATTTCCTAGCTCTGGTAATAAGGTAGAGCGCGGCGTTGAGTTCCGTTACTTAGCTTGGTGGAAAGTTGTGAACGGAAATGTTAATAAAATGGAGTGTCTTAACACGTCGGTTCTCAGGCTCCCTCTGCTTACCCTGCTATGTACGGGATACAGAACGTAGCAAGATTCGAACCCATACCTCTAGGATATTGTCCAAGCACTTTGACTACTGAGACACACGTTGCATATAACTTTAAAAAGTCAATTTACGCTTTATAATATAATGCTGTAGGCAGAGGGAACCTAGTGTTAAGACACTCCGTTCCCCACTTTCCGCCGAATTGAGACATTGCGTGTTGAGTGGCGGAACTCAACGCCGCGCTTTGTCTTTGATTCTAGAGTTCTTTGACATAAATAATTACAGACCTGCCATTAGAAAAATTCATAGTCGACATTAAAAATATATTATTAAGGAAAGTATATTATTCTGTCCAAGAATACTATACAGATGTTAATGTGTGGAATTAAATGCTGTAGACGCTCACCCGGGAGTCGGGAGTCGGGAGTCGGGAGTCGGGAGGCTCATCATAGTTGTATATTTATTGTAAAAATTTTATTTGAAAAGAGCAACTGTTGAGTTTGTTGCCGGCTCTTCTCAGCAGAACTGCCTTCCTCTCCGGTGGTAGCTTCCGTTAGGACTGACACAACTGACACCTTTGTAAATTGATGATTCGAAAGTGCTTGTAATAGCCTACTTGAATAAAGAATATTTTGATTTTGACAGCATCTGACTGTAAACGTGGTGGTTGTAGGTTCGATATATATGAGAGGGAATAATTGTAATTATTTTTTCATTTTTTTTTTAACTTCACGCTGTATCCCGCATATAGCAGTGTAGGCAGAGGGAACCTGAGAACCTAGTGTTGATACACTCCGTTCTCTTTCAACAATTCCGTTCCCCACTTTCCGCCGAATTGAGACATTGCGTGCTGAGTGGCGGAACTCAACGCCGCGCTCTGCCTTGTAACCGAACCGTGAAGTGAAAATACTAAACTTAACATTTCCTGGAGTGGGAATGGAACCCACAACCTGTTGCGTTTACAGTCGCACGCTTGTGCCTCAACACACGACAGGTGTTATATTTAAATTATGTTTATTTCTCCGCCATGGCAGGCAAAGCGCTGCGTTTAATTACGCCACTTAAACGTATCTGAAATCACTGATTTATTAATATAATAATATTTCCAGGTGGACCTCAGTCTCATTGGCAGGAGTTCTTCATCGCCATCTTCTACTGGCACTAGTGGCACGGTGAGTGGAGAATTTTTTTTTTTAGTTATACAGGTAGAACCTAGTGTCTAGTGTCCGATTGAAATTTCGACATTAAGTTTTGAGTGGTGGATCTTATTATTTTTTTTTTTTTTTTGCAATAAAAAGTACATGGGCTACTAAAGAGGACTTATTTCTAAGAAATATCTCTTACAGTCAATATGTAGAGGTGAAAAAATAAAAGATAAATTATTACATAAATACATACTTACATACATAGCTTCACGCTGTATCCCGCATATAGCAGGATAGCCAGAGGAAACCGACGTGTTAAGATACTCCGTCCCCCACTTTCCGCCAAATTGAGTGAGGCATTGTGTGCTGAGTGGCGGAACTCAACGCCGCACTTTGACTTGTTACCAAACCTAAGAAATGAAAAAATCCATTTCCTGGAGTTGGAATTGAACCCACAACGTGTCGCGTTTACAGTCGCACGCTTGTGCGTCAAGATACGACAGGCGACTCATACCAGAGCTGAGAAATAAAAAAAAATAAAAAATTATAATATTCCCCCTCTTGTATGTGAACCCACAACCAACGAGTTTACAGTCACACGCTGTCACACAGATACTATGGCCTTTATTATAAATTTGTGTATATTATTGTTTTTTTTATTTATTTATTTACTTTTTTTCAGCTCCGAGGCAACGGTCGTGGATCTGCAATAGCTATGTTGGATGACGCGTTCCAGTTGTATGAGATTGCGAGGTGAGGTTACTATGGTTTTTTTTTTTTTTTTTTATGGATACCGGATGGCAAACGAGCAGAAGGACCGCCTGATGGTAAGTGGTTACCTTCGCCCATGAACATCTACAACACAAGAGATGTACTAGATGCGTTGCCAACCTAGAGGATACAGATGGAAAGGGAGGATAATGTAGTAGTCCGCTATCGGAACCACCACATTTTGGGGAAAGGATGGGTGGGAAAGGGGAAAACCTGGCTTACATGCCATCGAACCGGAACACATCATAAGATATTTGGCGGTTCGTCTTTGACATGATAGTGGTCGCGAGCCAGACGGAGGACGAACCTCCTACCACCAAAGAAATTAAATAATAAAGAAATAATTAATGGTGGTTAAATTTCATTCATTAAATAATTAAATTCAGTTAATTTAAATTGATTTTTTTTAATTAGATTCCATTTAAGTTTATTGGTCTCGTTCGGATTTATATCTAAATCAGGCAAACCCGCGGTTTCTAGTTAGTCCAATTATAGAATAGTACAAATTAATCTAGTACAAAATGTTTTTAATTTTTTTTTTTTATATTAAAACGGCGCTGTAAATATAAAGACTGTAGCGGACGACGGACATAATAATATTAATAATAGTTAACTGTTAGTATAGTTAGTAATTAGTATAATTAAAATTGTATAGTCTTAATAATTCAAATAGTGTATTATCACCTCCCTACGTACAATAAAGGCTTGCTATAGCCAATGCTTGATTACGAACGCGAGCGAGTTGTGACGACGACGATCGAACGACGACGACGACCGAACGACAACGACGACAACAACGAGACGGATGCATCTCGCTCAGGCATTGGCTATCGCGCGTACGTAGGGAGGAATAAAAAGAGGCACATTTGCCTCTTTTTGACCTCTGAAGAAATTGAAACAATTGAAGATATTGGAAAGTGGAGTTTTATTCCGAAATCACAAAGACCTCCACAAAGACATTTCAGTTATACGTATTTTATTTCTTCAGCGAACAGAGTTTCCACTTAACTTAGCGCACAAGTGAGAATGCCCCTCAAAATGATTTGCAAACCTTTATAAAGCATTTTCCCCACTTCCAAACAATAGCGTGACACGTCCCGAGTCAATTGACGATCTATTTTAATATTGAATTAAATAACAATTATACATATATCTAATTAATAAGTTACACTAATTATTTTAATAAATAATCAACACAATACGAAGGCTCATATGGCTTGGCTTGGCTTGGCTCGGCATGGCAGGCTTAGCACATGGCGGGCTTAGCTTATGGCGGCTGGCGTTACACTTGGCTTGGCTCGGCATGGCAGGCTTAACACATGGCGGGCTTAGCTTATGGCGGCTGGCGTTACAATATATTAACAAAATTTAGTTTTGGCATGTTAATAATAGTAATTATAATTTATATCACTAGACTCGCCTAAACGCCTGTCGTGGCGCAGAGGCACAAGCGACCGTAAACGCGACAGGTTGTCGGTTCGATACCCACTCCAGGAAATGGTTTTTTTCATTCCCTGGGTTTGGTAACAAGGCAAAGCGCGGCGTTGAGTTCCGCCACTCAGCATGCAATGCCTCAATTCGACGGAAAGTGGGGAACGGAGTGTCTTAACACTAGGTTCCCTCTGCGTACCCTGCTATTTGCGGGATACAGCGTGAAGCTATGTATGTATGTATGTTAATTGCTAGTAAAAAAAAATGGAAATACAGTCGACTTACGTTAATTCGAAACTCGAGGGACTCTTAAAATATTACGAATTATCCAGTGTTTGAAATATTAAATGGTTCGAAATATTTGAGAGAAAATAAATAAAAAATCGAATTATTGAGTATTGATCAATTATTATTATTTATTAACTTATACTTTAACATACAAGTACGTGTACATATTCATAATGAGAATTAATCCATCTTTCGAAAGAACTCTGTTATATTGGTTTGCTTCAAAGCACATTGCTTTTTTTTTTTTTTTTTTATGGATACCGAATGGCAAACGAGCAGAAGGACCGCCTGATGGTAAGTGGTTACCTTCGCCCATGAACATCTACAACACAAGAGATGTACTAGATGCGTTGCCAACCTAGAGGATACAGATGGAAAGGGAGGATAATGTAGTAGTCCGCTATCGGAACCACCACATTTTGGGGAAAGGATGGGTGGGAAAGGGGAAAACCTGGCTTACATGCCATCGAACCGGAACACATCATAAGATATTTGGCGGTTCGTCTTTGACATGATAGTGGTCGCGAGCCAGACGGAGGACGAACCTCCTACCACCAAACCAGATTGCTCAATAACTTTTTGCTACTCTGCTAATTCGGCAATCTGTTGGTCTCTTTGGGTGAATCAACTTTGAATTGTCGAATGTCTGGTACCGAGGAGTTCGAATTAATGCGTCGTTTTGTTACTAAGCGATGATTTTTTCGTTCGAATTACCAAGTGTTGTATATTCTTTGTATTTTCAGGTGAGATAAATCGGTAATTGTTATAATATTGTTAAGGCGTGTTAAATAAAACAAAGCTTTGTATTTTCAGAGAAATAAATAGTGGTTTATTTTTGAAAATCCTCAGTAATATATGTAATATGTGTGTATGTGTGTGTGCACAGGTTTCTAGAGATGCCGATAGTGTCGCAGGGCTGCGAGGACGCGGCGGCGCGCGCGCTCTGTGCGGACACGCTGCCGCACGCACTGCGCTGGGCCGCCGCCCCCCACGCCTCCGCCTGGCTGCACAGGTATGCACAGGGACACACACACACACACCCATACACTTGGAACTACCGCCAAGAGACATGTCCCCACCATACACATCCCCTGCCATATTGCACGCTTCCGTCTGGCTGCACAGGTATGCACACACACACCCATACACACCTCCATACACTTAGAAATACCGCCAAGAGACACGTTCCCACCATAGACCATAGTGCAATGGCAGGGGGTGCCTTGCCATTGCACGCCTCTGTCTGGCTGCACAGGTATGCACAGGGACCATACACAGCCATATCGTTGCACAAGTAATACCACAGACCCCAAAAACACAACCATAGACCCCGACACATAATAAAAATATTTATTAATATTTATATATATGTTTGTAATATTATTATATGTTAAAAATATTTACACTTTTCAAGTGGTTTTCGTTACCTTAGTATATGATTCACACTTTAAATTAAAAACACAACAACGCTATGCAACTTTGGCCTTTTTTTTTTAATCTTACTTAGCTTCACGCTGTATCCCGTATATAGCAGGGGCAGAGATAACGTAGTGATAAAACACTCCGTTCCCCACTTTCCGCGAAATTGAGGCATTGCGTGCTGAGTGGCGGAACTCAACGCAGCGCTTTGCCTTGTTACCAAACCCAGGAAATGAAAAATTCCATTTCCTGTAGTGGGATTTGAACCCACAACCTGCATTTACAGACGCACGATTGTGCCTCAAGCCACTACAGGCGTCAGGCGTTATATTGTTATAAATATTAAAAAAATATTGTGTATATTTTTTTTTTTACATTATTAATATAGAAGTATTTATTATTACTATATTATTGGCGTTAACAACGCGTTGTCTTTAATAACAATGTATGTATATGTCACTTTATATATAAATGAAAATGTCAAACCATGGCGTGTGTGTAACATTTATTTTATTAATTTAATATACTTTTATGCATTATTAAAAAATATTAGCATTCTGCACTCCTTTTCTTGAAGCAAAAAACTTTGGACCTTTTATGAAAATTACGTACAGATTCTTTTTGCCTTGCCTTTTCTTCTGCGCGTGCGCCTTGCGAGAAGCGGGAAACTTGGCACACTTATAGTTATATAACGACACTGCATGCAGAATTAAATCTTTTTAAAATAATACACAAAAAATATATTAAATTAATAAAATAAATGTTACACACACTACAATGGTTTGACATGCATGTTTATATAAAGTGACACATATACGTTAGCGGCAACGCGTTGTTGCTTTGCGTCAACGGCAACGAGGTTATCTGGCTCGCGACCACTATCATGTCAAAGACGAACCGCCAAATATCCTTGATGTGTTCCGGTTCGATGGCATGTAAGCCAGGTTTTTCCCCTTTCCACCCATCCTTTCCCAAAAATGTGGTGGTTCCGACTGTGGACTACTACACATTATCACTCCTTTCCATCTGTATCCTCTCTGGGTTGGCAACGCATCTAGTACATCTCTTGTGGTATGGTGTTCATGGGCGAAGGTAACCACTTACCATCAGGCGGTCCTTCTGCTCGTTTGCCATCCGGTATCCATAAAAAAAAATAATAATAATTATAATATTATTATTTAATTTAGTTATTTAACTGATTTAAATATAATTTCAGACAAGCAATGAGACACCTTCGTGATGAGTTCCCAACTGTGATGGCGTCTCCAGCAGCCGCGCGTCTGCCTCGAGCTGCCCTCGCAGCAGCACTCGCGTCGCCTTTCTTACAGGTCAGTGCATTTACTGGTATCAGCACAGTGACTGCTACTCAGGTAGAAAGAGGCAGTAGGTTAACTGGTTATAATATTACTAGTTAGGTAGAGAGAGGGGCCCCTTAAATTTACACTTGGGTCATGTATAGAGGCATAATTTATAAGTAAAGGTATCTTATAAATTAACGTCTGTCGTGTCTTCAGGTACAAGCGTGTGACTGTAAACGAAACAGTTTGTGGGTTCGTATCCCACTTTACGAAATTTAAAAGTTTAATATTTTCATTTCCTGGGTTTGGTAACAAGGCAAAGTGCGGCGTTGAGTTCCGCAACTCAGCACGCAATGTATCGATTCAGGCGGAAAGTCGGGAACGTAGTGTCTTAACACTAGGTAGGTTCTCTTCTCTGCCTACCCTGCTATATGCGGGATACAGCGTAAAGATAAAAAAACTCATAGTACAACTATCTCTTTTTTAATGCCTTCTTTGTATGTTCTCTATATAACGTGATATTGGCGAAGTGATTTGTGCTCAAGTAGCACGTTCGAAGCGCCATAATTTAAGAAGTCTAACATATATTATTTGTTACAGGCAAGTGAGGCACAAGCGTTAAGAGCGCTACTCCGGTGGGCGGAACGCGCTGTGCAACCTGCACCCACCACCGCAGCACCACTCGCACCAGGTAACTAATGTTTTTTTAGCAGGGTAGGCAGAGGGAACCTGAGAACCTAGTGTTAAGACACTCCGTTCCTCACTTTCCTCCGAATTGGACTGGAGGCATTGTAAGTTGAGTGCCACAACTGAATGTCGCGTTTTGCCTTGTTACCAAACCCAAGAAATGAAAATACTAAATTTTACATTACCTGGAGTGGGAATCGAACCCACAACCGGTCGCGTTTTCAGTTGCACGCTTGTGCCTCTGCGCCACGAAGCGCTTTCATTTGCGATGGTTTATATGCGTTTAAATTTTTCCCCAGAACCCAACCTCCTGTGGCACACCACACACGCGCGCCGCGCCGCCCGCGCTCGACGCCGCGCGGCGCCCGACGCCGCACTGCGAGAGGCCCTCGCGGAGCTCCTCCCCCTCTTGCGACTGGAGCACCTCCCTCCCGACTGCGACGCGAGGGCCCTCGCCACCCGCCGGGGCCTCCTGCCGCCCCCCGCGCTACCCAACGGGGGAGTGGGGGGAGCGGACGCGTGGCTGGGGAGGGCGGGGGGATGTCGCCCTCCGAGATGCTTTTTGCCGTATTTGGATGAGTTGAGAGCGGTGAGTGATATTTTTTTTTTCAATTTTTTTTTTTTATATAAATTAAATTACATCCTTTGCCTTTTGTTTCTTTTTTTTATTTATTATTTGTTACATTTAGAGCATACTTAAATAGATCTACTTAATTGTATCTTATAACTATGGTGAGATCCTCACTGACTGATTTTTTTTAATGTTTTTGAGATTTAAATTTTATGTGGGTAGTTTTTGTTTATTGTTTTAATAAGAATTTCTTCATACTTTAAATAATTGCTATTGGCGCATAATCTTTCAACATAAATAAATTGAACGGTGTTTGGTTACGTTCGAACCAAACAATTTTTAATTGTATAAAAAATTTCGAGTTTCTTATAGTCAAAGGCTATAGTAAAATCTGTGGGTACTATATCATTTATACTATATTAATGCAAGACCTAATGTAGGTACCAGGGGATGTTGGGGGTGCTGGGGGTGTTACCTCCAACACACAATCTGTAATTAAAATAATTCACCTAAATTTTCAACCTATTATGTTATTGTTATGATTTTTAAATAAAAAGTCAATTTTTGGCACAGGAAAGATTTTTTTATTCAGTTTTTTTTGAAAGGAGTCTCATTCATCATCAGTCAACTTCTTTTTCATCAGTGTCTTCTAGGACAAACGAAGAAAGTTGGGAATTATTAGTAGAG
>JAKGSA010000767.1:0-41037 GCA_033558755.1 Philaethria dido
ACTCATCACGCAATGCCTCAATTCGGCGGAAAGTGGAGAACGGAGTGTATTAACACTAGGTTCCCTACTTTGCTGCCTACCTTGCTATATGCGGCATACAGCGTGTATGTAATTATAAATAATAAGATGATAAATAATAAGTTAAGTATTAATGATTTCTTAGTTGCTACTATAATAAAATATGTTAGTGTTACTAAAATAAGTTAAAAATTAATAAATATATTTTAAGGTTCTGGTATGAAAACGACCTACCACCATCGTCATTCGCAGCGGAACAACTTGCGGCTATCAGGAAAGTAACTCTTGCTGGTCTAATGTGTGCAGCTGATGACACTCTCGAAAATGTTCAGCCTAAAGCTTTTGTGAAGGAAGATCCATATTTGTAAGTTAAACAATTAAACATACTAGAGACCTCGATGACGCGTTAACAACGCGTTACCTTAGCAACGTCATTTTATACAAAAGTGTAGATATGTCACACGATTTAATCACTTTAAAAAAAATATTCACATTCTGCACTCCTCTATATAATCTATATTTGTCAAATCTCATACTCTTCCGTCAGTGTAATTTTCGTAAATAGAGGTACAAAGTTTTTGCTCCACATATATGCGTTAATATATGGATAACATAGTGGTGTAAATTGTCTTTTTATTTACTTGTTCCTAAAATAATGCTTTAGTCTTACATAGCCCTAACTTACCTCTAAGGATTATCAAGCAAAGATAAGTACGACGATGAGTTCCGCTACCTTATATCCAATATTACGTAAAATTTCCTGCTTTGCAAAAACTGTGTAAGGACAAGAACTGTGTAATTAAAATGATTTAGTATAGATAAAAAATATATTGTTATGCTCATGCTAAACTCACGATATTTTGATATATTTAATCAAAGTTATGTTAAAAACCTAATTCGACAGTAGGTAATACTGCATCGCAGTGGGACATAGGACACTAGGAATGATTCTATATTTTCAGCTTATTTTCACTCCTCCGCTTTGCTAAAACAAAGCACCGCCTTGAGATCCACAACTTAACAAGTCAAATCTCAAATTTGAGTGGAATATGATGGTCGGCTGGTTTGACATCAAGTTCTTTCTAAATTAATCACACACTTAAGAAACGAAAAACATTTTTAGAAAACGTATAAAAATTGGAACGCAGCGGGACTCGAACCTGCGTCGAGAATCGTCGAAATTATTATACGCTTATTATACTAAAATATATATGTTTTCTAAAAATCTTTTAAGCGTGAAGTTGATTATTTGTATAAAAATAATTAGATTGAAATTACCGAATAGTTAATATTTATCTATAATGGCTTAAAAACAAAAACATAATTCTAAACAGAAACGCCTGACATGGCGCAGAGGCACATGCGTGCGACTGTAAATGCGACAGGTGGTGGGTTCGAACCCGCTCCAGGAAATGTAAAAGTTTAGTATTTTCATTTCCTGGGTTTGGTAATAAGGAAAAGCGTGGCGTCGAGTACCGCCACTCGACACGCAATGCCTCAATCGGCGGAAAGTAGGGAACGGAGTGTCTTAACACTAGGTTCTCAGGTTACCTCTGCCTATCCTGCTATATGCAGGATACAGCGTGATAAAAATAAAATAAAATAGTTTAAAAACAAAAACATATAAATAAACAGAAACGCCGCCCAGCTGTGTTCCCAACACTCCCCGCTGGAAGTGTCGGCGTGGCGCGACGACAGCGGCGCGCGCGCGGCCGAGCGCCTCTCGCAGGACACGCTCGCCGCCGCGCTGCACAAGGCCAAGCGGGAGATGGCGGACCGGAAGAGGCTGGAGTACATGCTGTGGGAAGCGCGTGAGCCTCATTCTTGTTTAATGTGCTTTAATATTATGTTATAGAGTGAATGTAGTTTGTATGTCTCTTTAGAATCCTTAGTATAATTGTTAAGTTATAATATATTCTACATAGAGAAGAAATCTTTTGCCATCTACGATTTTTGTCGTTTTACTGGCAAAAAGTTAGTGTATGTACAAATATTATGTAAATAGATTTATCTAAATATCGTAAATAAATTTCATACATAATTAATTTTTGCTCTACAGTATTATAAAAATATAGTGTGCCTTAATAGAATACCTAAAGAAATAATAAATTGTACCATACATATGTATTTAAATACTTTCAGTATTTTTGCTTCTATACTTTTGTTTTGTGCCTTGTTATTATGTTATACATAAACTTTATCCTTATGCGTATAATTGTATTTGTAGGTGGAGTGCCGATCTAAATCACCAGTAGGAACCGCCGCTTCCTTCTCAAAACCAACAAAATTGCGCTTTAAAGGCTCGCCAATACGTCATTGTTCTTTTGAATTTACAGCAACGAACTTCTCAATACACTATTAATGGGTAAGTTAAACTACATAATTTTTATACAATATGTTACAATTAGTATTTAAAATGGGCGAAAGTAGTAATTGTAAGAATCTGCAAACTACTGTATGAAAAATAAGCAACAATAGATACTATTTTACACTAATTGGTGTTGACTATCAAAAACTAAGAATTTTTACACTACTAATAAATGACCGACTGCAATTAAACATAGCTTCTGAGCATCAATAAAAGTTATTTATTCGGTCATAGGTCATAAACGTCAGATCTTTGACGATTCCCTTGGCTGGTTCAGCAAACGACTTCGTGGACTCGCGCTACAGTCTGTAGACGTGAGCGGCTTCCCTCGAGACAGGACCAGCTCGGCCGAGTCATCGAACCCCAGTGCGACGACAGCGCTATTGTGAGCTGCGACCCCGACAGCCCCTTCAGGACATATACCGGATATTGTAACCCAACCTGAAACCCTAACTTAGGGAAAAGTTTGACGACCTTCGCTGGAGTTGTTACCACCGGTTAATATATGAGAAGATGGTAGAGAGAAAAAAAATTGTTATAAAAAATATTATTTTTTAAAATTTATACTATAAAAATTGAAGAATCGATTTATTTATAAAGTATTCGTAAATATATTGAACTAATGTCCAAAAACGAAATTAAAAACACGTATCCAGCGAGGCTTAAAGCACGTCCTCTTGAATGTCACATTCAAAAGCTCAAGGCAAACTATACCTTCATATTTCCCACAACGCCAAATTAAATTGTTGGCTTCATATATAGATACTTAGTATAGTTATGCTATTAAAAATCATTATTAATTTATAAAGATACTTTTTGAAAACCATAAAATGATTACTGCAAATTTTTGATATAAAAATATTATCTAAATCAAACGCCTGTCGTGGCGCAGAGCACAAACGTGCGACTGAAAACCTGCGACGGGTTGTGGAGGATCGATTCCCACTCCAGGAAATGTAAAATTTAGTATTTTTCATTTCTTGGGTTTTTGTAACTGAGCAAAGCGCGGCGTTGAGTTCCGCCACTCAACACGCAATGCCTCAGCTGGCGGAAGGGAGTGGGAACGGAAATGTTGAAAGAGAATGGACTGTCTTAACACTAGATTCTCTGGTTCCCTCTGCCTACCCTTTATATGCCGGGATACAGCGTGAAGTTAAAAAGAAAAAAAAATGAATAACTATATATTAATTGATATATTAATACAATAAAATTCTAGGTGTGAGCCGTCCCCGTATCAACTCAGTAACAGGCACACCCCTCCCATCCCCCACGTATTGTGTCCACCGATGCATACATCCAGATATATCAAATCTGCATACAAGATACACGCTGATGGTGATGCAGTTTGCGCAGTTCGTGGATCATGAACTTTACTATGACGCCTATACATAAAGGTAAAGAAATATATTTAGTAATATTTTATTATATTAAAAAAATATATACATATGTTTCCGTATATCTTTGCTTTTTTGTAAAATAGACTGGATATCCGTTTATACTTTCGAAGAGCAACAGTGATATGTTCCAATTTCAACTTTGTGTTATTTTTACCATTTAATCGCTTTAGAAATTATAATGAACAATTTTTTCTACGGAATTTAAATAGAATATTTGGATACATTTGAATAATTCAAGAAATAATAAATATGTATAGATTCAATACTGTTTAATAATTTTTAATATTTTCTATTATAAATGATAATCAAGTTTGCTCTGTGTTTATATTGCTTTTTTGAAAAAAAAAAAATGTAATAGTTAGTGTTAATGGATCTTTTTAAGCATTGTACGTAACATTTACCAATTAATCCTCCTTCGTAGTGTTTCTCTTCATACAACGTATTACGACATTACAGTGAAGTGATTTGTATGTCTCGAATTAAGGACATTCTAACTATAAGTAAACAATCTAATGTGATATGAACAGGTTTCCACGAGATCCATCCCCGACTGTCGGTCACGTGCGGCTCCCCCGCGCACCGTACACCCCGAGTGCAACCCGTTCCGGTCCCGCGCGGAGACCACTACTACCCTGAAGTTAATATTACATCCGGAGAACGATTGTGCTTCCCTTTCATGAGAAGTTTTGCCTGGACAACTTAACAATTGGGTAAAGCTTTATAGTATTTGAAGTAAATAACACCAAAAAACTGTTAGTTTGCCGTCACTAATGGCAACAATAAATGATACGTCTGTACATATTGTCTATATATATATATATATATATATATATATATGCTTTTATATATATATATATATATATACTCACCTTATATATATATATATATATATACATACCCATATATATATATATATATATATATAGTAATACAGTAGTATAGTGTATTACAGCAACATTCTTCTCGTGTTATATTGCCCTAGTACCTACGTTCTTTTTTTATGATAAATTTATGAAATTTTCAGGTTTTTACTTCTGTGAAGGCATTCTTGGAGTGTCATTGTCTTGCATTTTATTAAATTTTCGCTTAGGAGTGGTTTAAACAATATTTTATGAACCTACTCAATATTGGAATTTTTTTCTTTTTTTTTTTTTTTAATGGATAAGGATGGCAAACGAGCAGAAGGACCACCTGATGGTAAGTGGTTTACCTTCGCCCATGAACCTCCCTACAACACCAGAGATGTTGTATGCGTTACCAACCTAGAGGATATATAGATGGAAGGGGGAGGGACAATGTAGTAGTCCGCTATCCCGGAACTCCACCACATTTTGGGAAAGGATAGGTGGGAGGGGAAAACCTGGCTTACATGCCATCGAACCGGAACACATCATAAGATATTTGGCGGTTCGTCTTTGACATGATAGTGGTCGCGAGCCAGACGGAGGACGAACCTCCTACAGACCTCCTCAGAGTACTATTATTTTTTTATTTTAAATGACCTGAACAAAGAATCTTATTAAATTAAAAGATGATGCATTTAGCTTTAAGCTTTAATCTGTATTTTTTCTACTTTGTAATATATGTATTGTAATCATCACTGGTGGATCTAAATAAATAAATAAAATAAAAATCTTATGGGAGTCGGTTAATTTGTTATCTGCAAGTTAAATGCATTAGAAAACTTCTCTTAACATATCTATTCTATATATTTATTTAATACACCAAATTACATTCATTAATCATAACAACTCAATCAAAACTTATCTCACTTAGGCCCTCGAGAACAAGTGAACCAGAACACAGCATTCATCGACGCATCAGTCATTTACGGAGAGAATCCCTGCATCGTACGCAAGTTACGTGGTTTTAATGGACGACTCAACTCTACCACGAATCCTGCCAGAGGACGCGACTTGCTACCACGATCTGATTCACATCCTGAATGTAAAGCGCCTAGTGGCTTCTGTTTTATCGCTGGTACGTGTTAAATTTGTTTTTATGTAATACGAGTATATTTTTAGATTTAGTTTATTTGAAACGTAGCGTTCTAGAGAACTGCGTTGATATTTTGTTGTAATATTAATTTGTAAATCGAGATGGTTCGTACATAATTTTTATGTGTCGCATTTTTGATTTTTTGCACTTCTTTGCATATTTGAAAAAAGGAAATATACTTTTAGCATTCTTTTTAGCAAAGTACTAAAAATTCGTTATAATAAAGTATCCTGTATCCTGTTATATTATATTTATCACATAAAAACACACTTCTTTAAAATTTTAATAGAAAATATAATAGGATTTTTTTTTACTTATGTCTAAATTATATCAACATATTCTAATTGAATGTATGCCCCCAAACAGCACCGACACTACATACACTATATTAGAGGGTATAAAATTCTCTACTAATAATAAAAAATAATAATTAGCATAATTTGCCAATTTAAAAAAAAAGAAAACAAAAAGGATTAATAAACGAACCTTTATGAATATACAAAGCAGTAGTTTGATAGTATGTCTGCGAACAGGCGACGGTCGCGCGTCGGAGCAGCCCGGCCTCACGGCCATCCACACGGTGTTCCTGCGCGAGCACAACCGCGTGGTGGAGGGTCTGCGCGGCGTCAACCCGCACTGGGACGCCGACCTGCTGTTCGAGCACACGAGGCGCATCGTCTCCGCGCAGTTCACGCACATCATATTTAACGAGTTCCTACCGAGATTGCTGTCCTGGAACGCTGTCAATTTGTATGGACTTAAGCTGTTGCCCGCAGGTACGATTATCTTTAATACATATTACATTTTGTTATAATTAAATATTTAGCAATTGTAGAGAACACCGAATACATTCGTAGTGTAGTTGAAAAATGACAAAACTATTATATTCAGAATTTACTTTCGTAGCTGTCGAATTACGCCTCGTAACATGTAAAGCGACCTAACATGTAAATTAACCAAAATGGCTAATATATTTGAAATATATTGTTAGTAAACTAGTCACGGCATTCCGTTCTTCTCTTTCCTCCCATATTCAAGACATTGCATGTTGTGGCGGAAATTTACGCCGTACTATGTCTTACTAGTAAGAAAAGAAGAAGAGAAAGAAGAGTCCTCTCTAAAGAGGAAAAATGAAAATAATTTAAATGTGATTCTCTTCAGTGGAAATCAAACAAATTCGAATCCAACTACTTATGCTTTTGCACTCAAACGGTGTCTACAATTGCCTCGAATATTTCTTCTCTCTAATATCTTATAGATATCATTTAAAAAGAAAATAAAACAAAATGTAATACCAATGAAAACCTTAAAATTTGCAGGTTACTACAAAGAGTACTCCCCCACATGCAACCCGTCCATCGTGACGGAGTTCGCGGCGGCGGCGTTCCGCTTCGGGCACTCGCTGCTGCGGCCGCACCTGCCGCGCCTGTCGCCCGCGTACGCGCCCGTCGACCCGCCCATACTGCTGCGCGACGGGTTCTTCCGACCCGACATGTTTATGAATGTAAGCATTACGATTACTTTCTGCTATCTTTTTGTATAATAAAGTGCGGCGTTGAGTTCCACCACTCAGCACGCAATGCCTCAATTCGGCGGAAAGTGGGGAACAGAATTATTGTAACAGAACGGAGTGTCATAACACTAGGTTCTCAAGTTCCCTCTGCCTACCCTGCTATGTGCGGGATACAGCGTGAAGCTAAAAAAAAAAGAAAAGACCTATGTTATACATAAGTTCTTTTTTATCTATGTATAAAACGCTTGCGTTATTAGTTGACTGGCATATAATATACATGTGAAATTAGTGCCATAGAAAAATGAAATTTGTGATAAGGACTGAACATACAAATTTAAGATTTCTGTGTAGAAACACACTACATTCCCAAAAACATGCCAAATTTCATTTTCTCTTCTCATTAGCTTCCACTATATTTTATCAATAACATTTGTATATATGTATATTGGTTGTTTAAAACATTTTTATGATACTTACACAAATTTTAATCATAGCACCCACCAATGGTAGACGAGCTAATCCGTGGTCTGGCTTCCACACCAATGGAAACCTTGGACCAGTTCATCACAGGGGAAGTAACAAACCATTTGTTCGAAGATCGCAAAGTACCATTCTCCGGTATAGACTTAGTGGCTCTAAATATACAGAGAGGTAGAGACCATGGTGTACCAAGCTATAACAATTATAGGGCGCTTTGTAATCTGAAGAGAGCTGCCACTTTTGAAGACCTGGCTAGGGAAATCCCTGATGAAGTTATTGCAAGGTAATAAAATATTTGAATAGTTTTAAGATACGCTTTATATTTATTTAAATATAGACTGTATTATAAAGCCAGTTAGTCAATTTTTTTTAAGTGAAAGCGACACATTACATAATGACATTTACAATAATAAGATTTGACTCACAAGTATTATACATTTTAATTGATATTTCAACCGGTTTAATCGCGAATACATTGATATTCGAGAATAAATTTTTAGAAAATCCGATACTGCCATATTGTTTATTAATAAATAGAAATGAAAGAATGTTGTTTAAATTGTAAACAGCTTTTTAATATATAAGTATACATATGATATTAAATAAATATTTATTTATGTTTTTAGGACATAATATTACCATAATTGTAAACATGACTATAATGATATATATAAATTTCAGATTTAAGAGAATATACGCAACAGTAGACGACATCGATTTGTTCCCGGGAGGTATGAGCGAGCGTCCATTACAGGGAGGTCTTGTTGGACCGACATTTGCTTGCATCATTGCGATACAATTTAGACAACTTAGAAAGTGTGATCGATTCTGGTAAGTCTAATTGTAATTAGTGACTTCCTCTAAAATCCCACAAAAATATAATTATTTTCGTTACTTTTCTAAATTTTAAACGACTCTCTCACGTCTCTCCCATTCAAATTTATTTCGTTTTGGTCGTTATGGTTGGTAGTTATATGCAGCATCTGACTCAGAGGAGGAGATATGTTCATTTTATTCGCATGCGAAACACAATGGTGCTTAATATATAATATCTTAGTAAATCCAAATATTAATCAGTCTCTATCAGTGGTTTTTTTATATGCTCTCCCTCATTAGGCTGACATTATCGACAACTTTGTATCCAACGACTAAAAATAAAAAAAAATAATTTGTTTAATTAACCTTTGGAATAATTCACTTATAAATATACAGGTATGAGAATGGCAACAGTGCAACCCGCTTCACCGAGCAACAGTTGTCTGAAATACGCAAAGTGACGCTCTCTAAAATCCTATGCGAAAACTTCGACGTGAATTCCGACATACAACGCGCTGCTTTCGATCTTCCTAGTAACTTCCTGTAAGCTTATTTATATATTAACAGACACTTTTTTAGTGATATTCTCAAGCAATTCACCTGATAGCCTCATGATTATCTGACGATGCGCCATAAAATCATAATTCGAAAGATATGTCAAGTTCAATTTCATTCAATTATTTAATTATGGCGGTAAAAAATTTAAGTTAGCAATTTGGACTGGGTTCTAAATGACAAATGAATCGGTGAGTGCAGAAACAACGTAAGTCCACATTTTCAAATTTTGCATGAGGGAGAAAAAAATGTCTAAGTTAGTTTAAATCCATTACGAGTTAATGCATCTTTTGTGATGTATGTTGTTTCTGCACTGACCGATTCAATTATTACATGTTTTTTATTGCTATCGCAGAATCAGTGACTAATATAATAATAATATTTAATTTCCACAGTAACCCTCGCGTGCCATGTGCGTCGTTACCCAAACTGGATCTCTCTGCATGGAGAGAGAGTTCTACACAAGGCTGTCTGATTGCAGCGCGTAACGTTGCACTCGGAGATTCCGCGTTCCCATCTCCTTGTACGTCATGTATTTGTACTGTTGAAGGGGTCAGTTTATAATGTTTTTTTGTTATTATTTGAACTTTTATTTGTTATAAGAATATATTTTAACTGTATGATAAATGTTCTATATTTAAATATGTTAAAGATATTTTGCTCGAACTGATTCTAATCGGTATTGTATTTTTAGAGGTAATAATAGTAAAAAAATAATATCTCTAGATTTTTTTTTTTGAACTATTTAAAAATTAGCAAAACTAACAATTTTTTATCTGCCTATTCATACTATTTAAAATAATGAATAATAATAATATATATGATATAACTATAGGCACAATGCGCATCGCTGCGTATAACGGACTGCGCACAGCTGTGGCGGGAGTGGCCGCGCGAGGCAGTACTGCGAGATGACGTATGCACGGCGCAGTGCGGCGCCAACCCGCCACAATCCGCGCCCTCTGGAAGGGCACCGAGACGACAAATCAACTTTAAGTTCCCCGATTTAACACCTTTTATAGCTAAGTGATAATATTATATTCATCTTTATCAGTATCATCCCGTAGATAGGATGAATTTGAAAACTATGATATTGAAGTTTGAATTCGCTGAGTAGATATTTGAAGTTCAAAATATATATATACGTTTATTTCTTTACTGTCCTGTTTAGTTTTTTATGTATTTTATGATTGTGGATATGAAAATTATTTAAAATAAAGAATGAATTGTATTAGTAAGTAAAATATATTTGAATCGTCAAATTTCTCTATATGACAATTAGATATTATTATACATGAAGCTATTTTCTCTCATAAGAATTAAAATATCAACTATTTTAAAGTGGACTTGATCTATTGAAAAATTATATATATTCATTTTCAGTTTTCCAAATTTTTTTTATATAAATTATTTGAATATATAATTCTATCTTTTATAATATTTAAGGATAGTAATAGTATTGCATTATAAAGCTGACAAAATATCAAAGATTGATATCATATTACTTATACACCTTATAGGTTGTGAAACAAATGTGCCCTGTCTTTTTAAGTAATGTACTAATATTAGTATAAATGGAAAAAATGTTCTATAAAATTTAAAACTACAGGGCGGCTATGTGTTTGACGGGAATGAAATATTCATACAGCTTATATCAAAATGTATGTAATTTACTCAGTTAAAATAATTGTAATGGTAACATTATCACAAAAAAAAAAACATTTTATTTTATCATTGTATAAAATCTAGCATAAATACTACAAGTTGAAATCAAATAAATAATTAGTTAATAATAATAGTACAATATAAATTCTATTTAAAATAATCAAATATGGTCATAATAAAAACGCTTGTGCAGACTAAGTCAGACAATATCTTCTAATGAAAATAAATTCATTATCCTCATATAATAACAGTATGGTTACCAGCATCTGACATTGCGCATTTACGGCCATTTTAAGCTTTAATTGAAAAAAAAAATACAAAATAATTTAAGATAATATAAGAATTGTCGCAACACAAATTAATGTTACTTCTATATGTTTCATTACTGTCTGATTGTTTACCAGTTATCTTTCAGCAATTATGTGATGCTATCTCTTACAAATACCATAAATCCTAAATAATTTCATATGAATTGGCAATTCTTCATCAGACAGTGTTAAAACAAACATTTACCATATAGCAAATGTTACCCAAATACTTTAAACTGTTTTCATAGATTTTATAAATCAAAAAGCATGTTACCATTTAACACAAACAAATAATAATAAACCATGTATTATTATCTGTATTAATATAAGTATATTTCTCACTGCCTAGTTACGTATTTAGAAATAAGTGTGTATAAATTATTTTTGTAAAAAATATTGGCATAATTATTTTTTATTTAGATATTTTTTTAAGAAGTAACATTTTTTACAGGTTAATTAAATGTCACGGATAGTCATTTGTGTTTTAATTTCTATATTAATATAGGATGTCCCAAAATTATCGCAAGATTTGACTTTGCCGCCATTTGTGCGGTGAAGTGTTGGCAGCCCTGAAAAAAAAGCAATTTGACAGCTAACAGTATAGGGTTATTAAAAATGGAGCGTTACACGATAGAACAACGTGTCTTCATTATTAAAGAATATTTCAAAAATAGTGAAAGCTTAGCGGTCAGGGTTGCCAACACTTCACTGCACAAATGGCGGCAAAGTCAAATCTTGCGTTAATTTTGGGACACCATTTATTAATAATATGGGTAAAATGAAACGGTTAAGGTGAAATTTAAGGCGACTCATGTGTTGCTACAATTAGATTTAATAAAAATAAAATTTTAATACCATAATTTATTACTACAAAATACTTAAATATTTTCACCGTAATCCATTCTAGTTTAAAATACATTCAAAACAATATTGATATATAGTTCACACACACACATACACACACTGTTATTAAAAGCACAAAATAGTTGTTCACAAATACATTTACATATAAAAAAAAAAAATTCCATAGTCATCAGGCAAAACTTTCCATTTCCATATTATTTACAATAAACACACACACATATTTTTGTCAATATAGGATAACATATTTTAGCATTGTCAAATACATTTATACATGTAGAGACCTTACGCTAATTTTAGGAGAAACTACATAAATCCAAATACATAATTTTATTTCCGTTTCCTATCACAGGTCACTTCACTTTACATGTCTTCATATTGCGAGATGAAAAGAAAAATCTAAACCTAGACATTATTATACAGTCCTTGTTTACTATTTTTCAGTCCTTAACAGATATTGCGATATTAATCCAACATCATATATTAGCAAGTCTTGTCGAGTCTTTCGAAATGTATGACGTTAAATTATATTAATCTCAATCCTAACTATTTAGTTATATTATAAGATTATATAAAAACCTATAATAAAAAGTCAATATATTTACAAATCGCTTTATTCATTTCATAATATTATCAAGTCTATTTAGTTTCTTTTTACAATAAATACATTGCTTTTGAGTATAAAAATTGGGTGTTGCGGTAAAAAATAAACAACACAAACACTGGACAATATTAAAGTCTCGCTTTCGTCCACATAACGTATGTACAAACACTTGACTTGGTGCCTGCTTTGAACGTCTCACGTCACGTCGCGTAAATAAACACCAAACGTTCAATTTTGATTGCACATTTTTTACTCCTCGTCATCCTCCTCCTAGAATATAAAGTATAATATTGCTCATTGTAATATAATATTGATCTTGTTTAATTATGTCACTATGTACCAGGACTTCATTTTAGAGAGAAAAAATTACGCAAATTTGTAATGCTTAATTGTTCTATATTGAAACCCGACATCATGTGTGGTAATTATACAATTTTGGATTAATTAAAAAAAAAGAAAGAAAACAAATTAAAAAAGAAATGTTTTTATAGTCCGAGAAGCTTTAAGAAACATTGAAAAATAAGCAAACCTGCAAAAAGGCATAATTTTCAAAAAAGAGCTTCAAAGTCATCGTCTTTTGCCTTACCTATTACTAGTATAACTATAGAAGTCATATGCTTTTTCTATTTTACTATTAAACGCATATTTAGTAAATTTACTTTTTTGCAATTTTTATACTACTTTTTTTAAATAAACCACATTAAATTTGCTTTAACTAGATAGATACGTATTCAATTGAACTGTTATCTTAAACAGTAAGATAAAATTGTTACTAATTTTTAGGTAAAAAATAGCGACTATCGCATATGTTTTCCCCGGATGAGAAAGGAACAAGGAATTCCGTTGGCGATCAAAAATTAGGGCAAAGGAACGTAACGTCTTAATAGCATATGCATTGTCGGACACCAGTTACATAAATTAACGGACTGCAGACGAGAGTGATTGTGGATTCGATTCTCACTCGGCGAATATTTAATTTCCGTGACTTCGCTCTTGTAAGGTAAAACGCAGCGATAACCAGACACTCAACACGCAATGTCACACATTCGGGCGAAAAGTGGCAAACGGATTATTTTTATCTGACTACCCTAACTGACAACCTCTTTATGTCTTATCACACGTGTAAACATACTTTTTTTACTATTTTTAAGAATATTTAAATAAATAGGAAATATTCACAGGTAGATGAGAAATAACCTAGCAAGAGTGGGATCGCCTGACTTCTATAAAAGCTAGCTTTACAAAGTGCAGTTATAATGAGTGTTGCACTCAGTGTTTTAAATATGAATGCTTTATAAAGTGTGGTTTGAATTAAGTACCGTGCTGTAAGTATGTGATAGGTGAATAAATTGGGATGTAAAGTACTACGACCTAACCAACGAACTAACCAGGAATAGGTTTAGAGTTAATTTGTACGCGGTAGAGGTAGGTGCGAGAGGTACATAACAGCGAAACCTCTCTATAAACTATTAAAAAATCTCGGCCTTTCTAGAACGATTATCAGTTCATTTTTAGAACGTATTTCGAAGGCGGCATTTGTAGGATCTTTTCAAATATTGTTAGGTAGAGAGAGGAGTGCGGACAGTGGAGGTGAACGTTAATGCGCATTTTAAAGGGGCCCCTTAAATATACACTTGGGTCGTAACTCCCAAGTACTCTCCAAACTCCTTTCTCTGCAACGCGATGGGCCCGGCACCCGCACGGTGAATCCATGGATTGCTAAGAAGTTTGTTCTCTGCCAATATACAAGGCTTTCACAAATGATTTTCCCTAATATGATTAAGTTAGGGGTGGTAGACTCACGGAGTCCTCATGTCAGTTGGCCGCGACCTCCTTGAACCCGTTGGTGAGGGGCAGGTCGCAGGAGCGGCGCCACAGTCCGTACACGCGGCCCGGCACCGCCTGCCACAGCCGCACCGTGCCGTCCTCCGACCCCGTCGCGTACAGCTCCCCGTCCGGCGACCACCGCACCACGTGCACCGGACCGAAGTGACCCTTGTTTGATTCTGGAATATGTGTTTTAAACATTCTAAAATACTGTTGTATAAATATTTAAGTCGTTCAGGCATTGCTCGCATATACGAAAGATCATAATATGCACACATGAGGTCGTCGGCACGTGGTATGCGTACATAAAAAATCATACGAGCGCACACATGTAAAATAAACGAAAAGTATGTGTACACATGAAATCATATATGCACACATGTAAACATATGTAACACACATGATACCATACGTTACACACATGATGCCATATGTAGCACGCATGATACCACACGTTACACACATGTAAGCATATGTGACAGATGATATCATGCGTGTACAAATGATATCATCCATACGTGAAGCCTCATGTGCTCACATAATTTTTACTTCATTTTTTTTTTATTGCTAACAATATCTTTTTTGTTTTTTTTTTTTAACTTCACGCTGTATCCCGCATATAGCAGGGTAGGCAGCGGGAACCAGAGAACCTAGTGTTAAGACACTCCATTCTCTTTCAACAGTTCCGTTCCCCACTTTCCGCCGAATTTAAAGAGGAATAAAAAAAAAATACATTACATTAAATGTTCTAAAACAGTTCGACAAAATATATCACAGTAGCTTTTACTATCGTATCAGAAATAATCCTCATCCGCATATCGTTACATCGATATATATAAAGCACGTACCGAGTTCAGTGCCGGTGTTGTAATCGAACTTGTACACCTTGAGGTCGTCGCCGCCGCACACGAAGGCGGCGCGTCCGGGCGCCAGCGACGCCGAGTAGCAGGGCGTGGGCACCGCGAACTCGCGCATCAAGCGCATTGTGTCCGCGGAGTAGAACGACACGTTGGAACCTGGCAAGTATGGATTTTGTTGTTATAAATCTAAATAAATAAATATGAATCATCGAAATGTTTGCACACACATAAACGAACACACGCACGCATTCTAAACGACTGCACCAAATTGGATATTTTTTTTCTTTTATATGTTCGACATTGTTAGATTTGTTTGAAAAATAGAAACATAATAGGAAATATTTAAAAATCTTAGTATTACACGGTAAAAAATGGCGGTACGAAGTTCACCATTGAAGAACCGTAAATAATTATCGTTGTGAATAAAAATAGAGTTTTTTAAACAGTGCAGGTTCAAATCCATCTACACTACATTTTACATAGAAGTCAAATATTCTTCGATTACAAAACTTAAATTAAGAAGGACATTTTAAAAAATTACATGAAAAGATAATAAAATATAAGCACGTTTATAACTATAAAGAAAATACTTTACCATGTGCTACAGTCAAAACTGCCCCATCCCTGGACAGCTCTAAACTATTTGGTATTGTAGGAAATTCTATTTTATTAACTTCCTGAAACAAACATTTTAAAAATTTCAAGCCTTTCAAGATCGTAAGATTCAAGCTTTTATATTTTACACATAAATAAAGCATTGACACAGAAAAATACTATAAAATCTTTGGCGTTAAATTCCACTGCGTCACCTCAATAATACCGCTAAATTGTATTTTTTTTTAGCTTCACACGGTATCCCGCGCAGGTGAGGTAGACTGAGAACCTAATGTTAAGACACTCCGTTCTCCTAAGAATTTCCCCACGTTCCCTACTTTCCGCCGAATTGCGGCATTGACTGATGAGTGGCGCAACTTAACTCCGCGCTTTGGCTTATAACCATAGCGAAAAAATTAAAAAAACTAAATATTAATTATTATAAATATTTAATACTAGCTTTCC
This sequence comes from Philaethria dido, assembly GCA_033558755.1. Taxonomy (NCBI): domain Eukaryota; kingdom Metazoa; phylum Arthropoda; class Insecta; order Lepidoptera; family Nymphalidae; genus Philaethria; species Philaethria dido. The sequence continues at coordinate 16,330 of JAKGSA010000767.1, forward strand.
GCCCGCGGCTTCGCCCGCGTGAAGTTCGGTTATATCGCGCGATATTATAAGGAGTATCCTATAGTCTTTCCCAAGGTCTAGACTATTTGTCAAAATTGGTTAAGTGGTTTATGTGTCAAAGTTATAAACAGTTAAACAATCTTACATGATTTTATGTTTGGTAATAAGGAACTTCCATACAAGTTTTCATCCCCTATTTCAACCCTCTCTATCATTTTTTTCGCGATAAAAAATATTTTATGTCCTTTCCAAAGTTTAGGTCTATCTTCATACCGAATTTCATCAAAATCGGTTCAGTGGTTTAGGCGTGAAAGCGTAACAGACAGACAGACAGACAGAGTTACTTTCGCATTTATAATATTAGTAAGGATTTTCATTTCCAGGAGTGGGAATCGAACCCGTTACCTGTCAGGTGGGATGTAGCTCTTATTACAAAAATGTTTTTACTACAAAACACTAAAAATATGTTATAATAAATATAACAAATACATATTTTTATACAAATATTTACCTGTCCACTAGTACGATCCCAAACGCGCATAGTGAGGTCGTCGCTCACGCTCACTATGCGAGAATTGTGCAGGAAGACGGCGTGCCTTATGCTGTTCGTGTGCGCGCTTATCTTTTCAACCGCTGAAACGTTCAATATTATCTATTCATAAAATAACACTCAATAATATGTTTGACGTGATATTAATTTCAAAGCGCAGTTGGCAATTTTCGGTATAATTACGTCTGTGGATTCAAATAACATAAGAGGGAAATTTAGCGTTGATTTAGTTCAGTACTATTAGTATATTCTATAAACGGGTAGGAGAGAGATTAATCACTAACTATTACTAAAAAACGCAACGGTTAATTGAATCGGTGAGAGCAGAAACAACGTAAGTCTCAAAAAATTCAAAAATTCGTAATCTATTTAAACTAGCATAGAAAGGCAAGTTATACATACACGTTTTTCTCCTTCCTGCAAAATTTGAAAATCCGGACTTACGTTGTTTCTGCATTCATCGATTCAGTTGCTGAATCGGGATGTCTAAATGTATGAAGTCATTGTGAATCCCTATTGGTGAATGTTACTATTTTGTTTTTAAATATGGATAATGGAAAATATATAAGTGTAGTAAAATGACATTAAGAAATTTCCTTTGACATAAATAAATCTTAAAGTAAAGAAATTGTTTTTATGTAGTAACCTTTTTCATGAAAATTACCTACCATATTTATGTTATGCCCTCTGGCACCTTTAAAATCTCATAACATGTTAAATTCTGAGTATAAAGTCTTTATGAATTACATTTTATTATCACCTTGACTCAAAAATTAACAACAACGAGAATACCTCAAATCTGACTCTTTTTTTTTTTTCTTTTTAACTTCACGCTGTAACCCGCATATAGCGGGGTAGGCAGAGGGAACCTGAGAACATAGTGTCAAGACACTCCATTCTCTTTCAACAATTCCGTTCCCCACTTTCCGCCGAATTGAGGCATTGCGGGTTGAGTGGCGGAACTTAACGCCGCGCTTTGCCTTGTTACCAAACCCAAGAAATGAAAATACTAAATTTTACATTTCCTGGAGCGGGAATCGAACCCACAACCTGTCGCGTTTACAGTCGCACGCTTGTGCCTCTGCCGCCACGACAGGCGCAGAGGCACAAGCGCGCTTATTCTTAGTTATTATAGAAATACACTACAAATATTTGTATTCAAATTGTTTAAATTTTATAATTACAATTATAGACATACCTCCAGCTTCAGGCTTGTTGATATCATAAACCCTTAATAATTTCTCATTGCTAGCAGTCAATAAGAGTGTGTCATCTGAATTAAAATTAACGCTTTTTACAATATGTTCATGTTCAAAAGTATGGACAACTTCACCATATCTTGCGTCCCATATTTTTGCTGAAAGAAAAATTAAAAATAACCATTTCATCAAACAAATTTTCTTACCTAAAGCATATCAATTAAATGTATAAAACAATCTAATCTTTAACCAAATAGAAAATATCTCTATCTGTACCGAAAAGTACAAGGATGTGTCTACCGAATTAAAATTCTATAACTCTTGATGCAATACTGGTGTATGCTCAGTTTAAAGTGAGTGTAAGATTTCTATAATATTACAAGCAAATTACTAAAATTTTATATGAAAAGTGAAGCATAACAAGATTTGAACTTGCCCATCTTAGAACCAATTAAAGTGCTCTACCTGGTTATAAATTAAATCACATTAAAATTCTTGCATAATTGCATAAAGATTGTTGATAGCACTAAAGAATGTCCTTACAAAGCTTTGCTATTCTGAACATTCCAAGAATTAGTCAATTAGAGGAGAGCAAATATTCCTTGATCAAACTTAGTACATTCAAGGATGTTTACCTGTAAAATCTGCTGCACCACTTGCTGCAAAGTTTGCATTTTGTGTTAAAGCTACCCCCCACACTGCTCCTTTATGACCTTCAAAAGTTCCAATCCAGTCACCTGTTTCACCTTGTCGCAACATGGGTTTTCCATCTACAAAAAAATATATCTTTAACAATTTTTAAGTTAGAAATTATTATGTCATATTGCATATTGTTATATTTTTGACATATAATATGAGACCAGATTGATCAGATTCTAGCATTTTATATATTATATAGAACACTGATAATTCATAGACTTTTCGACTCAAAGAAACTACATTTCTGATTTCAGTTCAATATCGTACAAAAATATTTTAATATGATATTAAGATGTTACAGATCAATAAGATAAAATATATAGCATTGATTAGAGTTTATTAATGTAATTTTCAAGTCCTTAAAAAGTATAACCTATACATTCCTTTGGTAAGTAAATTATACAAATTATACTGGTTTTAAAGAAATATTTATACAAATATAAATTATATACATATTAAAGATACTTTCTAAAACAGACAAAATAAAAATACATTATACAATAATATTAAAATAAAAATCCCAGGAGGCCCATTCCAATAAAACTGTATTTAATATATCAATTTTTATAATGTTTTTAGATAATGTGCTTAATTCTTAAAACAACACATAAGTTATAAGGGAACATAAGACAAAAATTGTTACATTTACACAATCATTTCATATTGTGACTTTGACAGTGAAGGCAATTAGTTACTCAAGCAAGGTGATCATGAATAATGGGCACAAGAAAATGCTAATATAAAGTATCCTATAATTATAATGTACTTTGCTAGTTCACCTTTCATTAAAATAACCTTAGATTATTGAGTTTTAAATAACAATATTTTATAACATGATATGATGCTAAAAATAATCTCTAAAAAAGGTTATACAAATACAAATATTCTTTATTGCACACAAATAAACAAATAACATAGAAGTAGTAATAGCGTACAATAAGGCGGCCTTATCGCTTAAAGCGATCTCTTCCAGGCAACCTTTGGATTGGTTATGTGTATATTCAAAGTATTTACTTTATTTATATACTTCCTAACATAATATTTTTATACTCAATAGATGTACTTGTAGATATACAAATATATTATTTAGACAACAACTGGTATAAGCTTTCCTATAACCATGTCTTTTGTAAATTAAAAAGAAAATAATAAATATATATTTCAACATTTAATAAAAAATCTTTAAGTAGATAGTTTTCAAATTAATTTCCTTAATCACAGAACAATAAAAGTCAATTAAATGATTACAAAATTGTTGAAAGTATTTCCTTGTAAGGTATAATGAAAGTAACTGATGTTTACTTAACATTCATTGTAGTAAACATTAGTGTCAAGTATAAAATTGTACCTTGAAGTCACAAGGTAACCCAGAATGTGTCAGTAAAATGTGAACAAGCTCAGCAGGAAAGACTTAAACCTATAATTGTTTTGTATTTATAATAAGAATAAAGACATGTACCTACACATGACGAGAATAAAAAGCACAAGTTGTGAACCAAGGTAAGCAACTGCCGCGAGGAAACATACGACCGGAACCTCAAGGCACTTCCTACATGTCCGGAAAGAGAAGGTCACTAAATTCTTTACAGAAATGAATTGTTTGATAGGCTCTAGTACGAAACTAGAAAAGTGAAGGCCTTTCGAATACTTTTTCACGCCTAACATCTGTTACATTTAATTCAAATAAATACGCCCAAAGACACTTGCAAGTCTTCCACCTACATGTAGGCCAAGGCAAAAGGGCACCCCAGTGTGAAGCGATTATTAAACTTACCTTTGCAAGCCGAAATCAAAAAATATCCATCAGTTGTAATATCACTGAAGTCCAAATGCACAACTGGTCTAGTATGGCCACCACATGTGAGAGGTACTTGTTTGAAAGTCGACATTTTTAAAATAAAATGTTTGTTTGTTGTACTTGTAAAAAATAAAACTAGTTTCTTTTAAAAATTAACCTAATGAGTCTGATCGTACTGGATGTTGACAATCGACTGACGGTAATTTTATTTCCAGTGTTGCAACTAGATTCCGAATAGCCATTAAATGTGTAAAATTTAAAAAGCTACATTAAGAATTATTACCTTAATATCGATATTTTGTATGTACTTTTCAAGGTTCATATTACATAAAATATATACTATTTATAATAAATTATTTTTATAATTTAATACACCTTATCTTTGTAGTTGTCTGAATGTACAATGGTAGTTATCCAATTGCAGTAATAAAGCGCATTATGTTTCACCAACAGCAGTGCTTTGCACAGCCGAGCACTTTGAAATTACTGCTTTAAGCATTAACATATCTCAGTGTATTGCGTTGTCACATTATCACTGTAATTAGCAGACATGGAATATATCTAAATTAAACATAGACACATAAAAAGAAAAACTTACTATAAATTTGTATTTTTAAAGTAGATGATAAGATAGATTAAAATTAAATTTGGATTAGGTGACTTAACAATTTGCGATTATGTGTGTTTTATGCACTTATCCACATTTTTTTTATCTTCATTTTTAAATTAATGTATAAGTTGTAATCTGTGGTTTTAAGGCTTGAATGTTTTTAGTAGGGATGTTCAATATTAAAAAAAATCAATGTTAACATTGATGGTAAGTAATGGTATCGACAATTGATATTTTAGCAATATTTGTAAATATGGATATTTTTATGTGTTATATAAATATCATTACTTTATAAATAAAATTAATTATTCCTGTGTATCGTAATTTGGATTTATTAATTGTAATTTTATTATACATCGATCCATAACTATTGAGCTCTTATTTGATATGATCCTCTTAAAGCATAATTTCTGTCATATTAGTGAATTCTACACAAATTTTTATAACTATATTTAAATATAATAAATTTTTGAAAAAAAAAAATTAAAACGCGTTTTAAAAGATATAAAAATAGCAGCTAATTTTAAAATTATTTTACAGTTAAGCAATTTTTTTTCAATTATATCGGTAAGTGATCAGACCGATTCGATTGTATTGATAAATTACGCCTAATGTAAATATAAATATTTCTCAACTATTTTGATATCAACTTTTGTCCGTTAAATTTGTATTAATAGAGAAATTGAGTACACTCAACTGATTGAATATAACCAAAGAGTATAGCTTACAATCGACGTTGCGACATTATTATTATAACATCGATACGTCAATTGACTTAACATCGATATTTTTTGTTAAACGCCAATGTTCACTAAAAATCGATGAATATCGAACATCCCTAGTTTTCAATTGACGTGTTACAGTCGGTCTACGAAGCACGAAGCCGATGAGTTTACTGTCAAATAATAGAATTTATAATAGAAAAGTATCAACGCCTAGTATATAATATGGATTTATTTACTTCCATTCCTACTCATATTGATTATGTGGGACAAGCTAAGGCTGAAAAATTATATAAGGCAATTGTAACATTATTTAGCATCGTTGGTTTTATATGGGGTTACATCGTTCAACAGTTTTCTCAGTCAGTCTACATTTTGGGAGCTGGATTTATCCTTGCTGCCATTTTAACTCTCCCACCCTGGCCTATGTACCGCAGAAATCCTCTTAACTGGCAAAATCCTAGAAGTACTGAAGAGAAGTCTACTGGCAAAAAAGGAAAAAAGTAACATGAAGATTTACATGACGTGTCGCTTTATTTATGATCTTATATATCTTGTTTTATAAATAATAAATAGATTTTAAGGTGAAATTCTTTTATTTTATATTTTCTAACATCAAGTAAAATTTCGAAAGTCAAAAATGTACATAAACAGTAGGCCGGCCACTCTTTAATAAATATCTTTGCAGTAGTCAAAATATCATAACAAACTCAAACGCTAAAATTGATCTCCAAAGAGATAGAAATCATTTATTTAACAAAATCAATAAATAATATCCATAGATATGTGCTAATCATTCATTCTCACTAAAACTAAACTTATCTCTGAGATTTTTAAACATGTTATATATTCTGCTTTCATTGCACACATCGCATTCACTAGATTCTTCTGCATTGTCACTGTTAACTTTCTCACTGTCTGTTTTTTCTTTTTCCTCACTGTCCATATTAGATTTAGTCTGATTATCATCAGATTCTTTTGCTTCTTTATTTTCTTGGATGTTAGTGTTACTTTCACTTCCATTTTTTAAAGGTTGCTCAATTGCATCTTCCTTAGTATCACTTTTATCATATAACTGGTGTAGTGTGATGACCACAAACATGAATGTAACACCATAGTTTACAATAGAAAGTGAAAATGGTCCTAAGGCTAAAATAAATACAGCCATTGTAAAAAGTAGAGATGCAACTGCTTCATAATTTCTCCTAAAAAGTTGAAAATTAGAAATTAGTTGTTATTAATGTGGATAGAGAAATAAGTTTGTTTATATGATGTACACACACATCAGCTTTGTTGATTGAATCCACGATGAAGAGATACAAAGAATAGCAGATGTAAGCAAGAAATGTTACAATAAAAATGAAGAACATACTATATGGCACGATGGGATTAAAAGGATGAATAATTAAACAATGGTAAAAACAAATATAAAATGCAAGAGTTAGTAATAAGAGAGATAAAGGATAACCTCGGTCTACCTTCATGAATAGTATTGATGATACAAAAGTTGTGTGAAACAGATTAGAACCTAATGACCGAGATGGAAGAAGTGTGAAGGATTTTAGCATTTGGCGCTCCTCTGACCATCCCGCTAGACATGAAGTGTGAAGCTAAAAACAAATACTTACAAATCCTTTTTAGGTCCATTCATCTGCCATATAATAGTGGAACAAGCTGACATTATAAAACCAGTATGATAAGATGTATCTGGTTTCAAAACCATACTATACCTGAAATTATTAATTATTTTATTAATAAAATATATAACCAGTGAAGTGCCAATATTTCCTAACTAACACTATTATAAATTCATTTTATTTTTATTGTTTTAAATGCTCTGTTAGCATGTTTTAGTGAAATCTCCTTAGCATATTTTAGTTGCATCGGCATTAAAATAAAAAAAATATCTCACACCTAACCAAAGTTTCTACATGTGTCATACAAAAGAATACAAATAAAAGTGTCAATTTATTAAAAATATCAGTTAGGGGGTATTGGCACTTCGCTGTCAATATGGGCCAGAGAACCTAGTGTTAAGACACTGTTCTCTTTTAACAAATCCGTTCCCCACTTTCCGCCAGATTGAGGCATTGCGTGCTGAGGGGCGGAACTCAACGCCGCGCTTTGCCTTGTTACCAAACCCAGGCAATGAAAAATTCCATTTCCTGGAGTGGGAATCGAACCCACGACCTGTCGTGTTTACAGTAGCACGCTTGTGCCTCTGCGCCACGACAGGCGTTTTGTGTAAATTACAATATAAATAAATATTTATATGTATGTAATTACTTGAAATTTCGGGCCCAAGTTAATAAAGCTGGAATATTGACCACAGTCACAATCATCCACAAGAAGAACATCATCATATGAAAATTAATATTGTTTAGGTCTTCATCAATATGTGCAGGTATCTTTGCAGTACATTCTTTGGCAGTCTCTTCTCTTTCGTTTTCAAGTCTGCTATCATCTTTATTATCAGTTTCTGTTACATTATTTTCTAAAGCCTTAATTTCTGGAGTTTGTATATTTGAACTAGTACGTTTTTCTGAAGAATCTTCTTTTGGAATATCTGTTTGAGTTTCTGTTTTCTTCTTTGATATGAACATACGGCACATTTGACTTGCCGCTTTAGACATCAATTTGTAAACATAATCCTCCAGATATTCTTCATACATTTTAGAAAGCTGTAAAATATTAAAAAAAACATTTGTACGAAATTATGGGGAATATTTATAACAAAAATATTGTGAGGGGAAAAAGTGGACAAAAGGTTGCAGCAACTAGTAATTATATATAGTAATAAAGAGGATGGGAAATAGTAAATATTTTTTAAGTTTTTTTAATTAAATCTCTAAATTAAATAAGAATATATATATATTAAATCAGGTTACCAAAAATGTATAAAAAGCTGCCCCCGCTGCCAACGAGGCTGCACCACAAGACAATGGCACACCACATATAAGTGCAGCGCTCACCAACATGGGGACTTTTTGTAGACCCGCCGCCATTTTCTCAGCTAAGCCTGCACCACCACGCCATACTATTCTAAAATAAAATATTGTAATTGATGCCTTTAATGGAATTAAATGTAAAATATTGTTTATAAATAATATTATTTTTTTGTTACATTATAATTATTTTTAGCTTCACGCTGTATCCCGCACATAGCAGGGTAGGCAGAGGGAACTAGAGAACCTAGTGTTAAGACACTCTAGTTCTCTTTTAACATTTCCGTTTCCCACTTTCCGCCGAAATTGAGGCATTGCGTGCTGAGTGGCGAAACTTAACACCGCGCTTTGCCTAATTACCAGAGCGAAGAAATGAAAATACTAAATATTTTTACAAATAATAAAAAATATATAAATAATATTTTAAATACCTAAAAAGTAATCTATGAGCAAGTTGTGATGAAAACACCATTATTGCCAGTATAGCTGCCGCTAAGATGTTCAGTATACCCAATGATGTCATGTATACTGGCAACACTAAAAGAGATCTCGTAAAATATTGTAATTCGAGATTACGCCAACTCGCGTTCTCGAAGAGAAAAGATAAAAATGGTACCGACCTGCAAATATTAAGCACATATTAGTAAATAGCCTATCAGAACTAGGGAACAAATAATAAAAGCGGAACCAAATAGTTTATACTACGAATTGGATATGTGTTATTGGATTTTAATTTAATTCATCATTGATCATTCCCCCGAGTGGAAATCGAACCCACACCTACCCCTCTGCTCTATGATGTTGATAATTCTTTTTTTATAGTCATATGATAGCTGTCATGTGATCGTATATAAATTTAGCTAATAACTGACAAGAGCTTTTGAGTTCTTTATAATAATTTTTATTTTCAGTGAATTTTATTTGAAGTTGTTTCTATTTTGTTAAAATTTAATAAATACTCACATAAGTCCCATAATAGCCATTCTTCCAAACACCAAAGCATAATACGGTTTCACTCCTTCACTCATTAATGCATTATGTATAGACACACAAGTGCCATGTTCCTTTAAATGTAACAAATTACTTCTAGCCGCTAACAATAATATGGCGGCTATGTACGGTACTAGTATAGGCGTGTAGTTACGTGAGAGCTGAGCGAGACGGTGGTACCACGATGTTGATATGCTGGAATTAAAGTCTTTGTTATTTTTTTAATACATTTAATATATTTTTTTTTTTATTCATAACGGACGGCAAACGAGCAGAAGGGCCACCTGATGGTAAGTGGTTACCTTCGCCCATAGACATCTACAACACCAGAGATTTCTGATTCTGTTTCTGTTAGGTGGTAGGAGGTTCGTCCTCCGACTGGCTCGCGACCACTATCATGTCAAAGACGAACCGCCAAATATCTAATGATGTGTTCCGGTTCGATGGCATGTAAGCCAGATTTTCCCCTTTCCCACCCATCCTTTCCCCAAAATGTGGTGGTTCTGATAGTGGACTACTACATTGTCCCCCCTTCCATCAGTATCCTCTAGGTTGGCAACGCATCTACAACATCTCTGGTGTTGTCGATACATTTAATATCCTGTTTATAACCTTTAATATACATACATACATAGCTTCACGCTGTATCCCGCATATAGCAGGGTAAGCAGAGGGAACCTAGTGTTAAGACACTCCGTTCCCCACTTTCCATTTCGTGTTGAGTGGCGGAACTCAACGCCGTACTTTGTTTTGTTACCAAACCCAGGTAATGAAAAATTCCATTTCCTGGAGTGGGAATCGAATCCACAACCTGTCGTGTTGCACGCACGCTTGTGCCTCTGCGCCACGACAGGCGTTACCTATAATATATTGTAAGAAACCATAATAACCATAATAGCGAGGGTATATAAAGACGATTTCAATTACCCTCGTCACTTTTTGCCGTCGATTATCAACTAGGATAGGACACATCGGTGACGTTACCATGATCGATTTTAATAAATTCTAAGAATATATAGAATGTAATTCTTTGTTTTTCTAGTTTTTTTGATAGTACATAAATAATATTAGTTGAAATTTTTAATTTTGATTATAACTTACAAGTACTAGATTACATATCCAACCTAAATATTTATGCAAATCCGATCAAGAATAAAAACAAAAATTATTTAAATTACCATCAGGATTAAAAATTATGTCCAAAAAATATTTAAACTAAATACGAGAAAAAATTTCATATTTAATAATTAATTTAATTTAATATAAATAAATATGAACCATATCTAATACTAAATGTTTTTTTTTAACTTCACGCTGTAACCCGCATATAGCAGGGTAGGCACAGGAAACCAGAGAACCTAGTGTTAAGACAGACCATTCTCTTTCAACAATTCCGTTCCCCACTTTCCGCCGAATTGAGGCATTGCGTGTTGAGTGGTGGAACTCAACGCCGCGCTTTGCCTTGTTACCAAACCCATGAAATGAAAATACTAAATTTTACATTTCCTGGAGTGGGGATCGAACCCACAACCTGTCCCATTTACAGTCGCACGCTTGTGCCTCTGCGCCACGACAGGCGTTACTAAATGTCCATACCTAATACTAAATGTGCATTTAGGATCCAACAAGACTGTAACTTTTACGTTCTCAGCCGCATCGAAGCCTTGTGTTACGTTAGGATTACTCTTGAACAGACGTAATTTCATCGGTGATTTCTTTAAGTGCCTGAAACCCGTATAAAACATTACTTTTTAATAAAAAAGTAATCAAAAAAGTTATAAATATCTAAAATAATAAACAAAATCATTTTAGCTAAAAAGTAAGAGGAATATTAAAGTTTATTTTTTTTAATTTTGTGTCTAGGTTTACGTAAGTATATAAGGATGTGTACGTGATTACGTCACAAATTATTTTATAAACAACTAGCTTTCCGCCCGCGGCTTCGCCCGCGTGGAATTCGACATGGTAAGTAGTCTATCGTCTTTCTCAAGGTCTATTTGTCAAAATTGGTTAAGCTGTTTAGGTGTGAAAGTTGTAAACAGTTGAACAATCTTACATGATTTTATGTTTGACAATAAGGAACTTCCATACAAACTTTACCCCTATTTCAACCCCTTCTACCATTTTTTTCGCATTAAAAAGTATCCTATGTCCTTTCCCAAGTTCAGTTATATCTTCATACCGAATTTCATCAAAATCGGTTCAGTGGTTTAGGCGTGAAAGCGTAACAGACAGACAGACAGAGTTACTTTCGCATTTATAATATTAGTAAAGATTTTAAAAATGTATTAGTCTTTATTCAATTTTTATAGATTATTCATTTATTTATTTTCGCTTCACGCTGTATCCCGCATACACCAAGGTATTGCTGCCTTGCCACCAGAAAACCCAGTATTAAGACAATCCATTCTCTTTTAACACGTTCGCGGCAAACATAATGAAATTCAGAAGCTGGTTGCCGCAAACTTGTATCGTCAAGGGGAGGATAAAAACTATGAAATTTGTTTTGAAATCAATGTTGAAAATATAATATAATAATTTAAAAATGACGTAAATTCACGTCATCGGGTAACCAATAATAGAATTTTAAATGACGTGAATTCACGTCATCGATCGTGAATGCGTTAAAATTTTCATTTATACAATAAAATAGATAAAATTGGAAAAACTTACGTAAAATAATGATATGATTCATGACTAGCCCAAGGTACGTATAATTCTGCCGAGGCGTGATATTGTCCTTGACAGTTATTAGGTTCCACATACAAAAGGTATGCTTGGTGAATTAAATTAAAATCTATTAACACTAATTCGTAGTATAAACTATTTGGTTCAGTTTCTGCTTTTATAATTTGTTTTCCGAAAGAAAATAATGTGGGTAGATGGACATTTATTTCTCGAGACGCGTGATCGTTTACGTCTACGTTTAGTGTTATCTGTGGAAATATAGATAATATAATTTAAAAAAAAAATTGCCCAAAATTTAAAAAGTTTTATATTTAAGAACATCAAAAATTAAATAAAGTGTACAAACATTTTTTTTGGAAGTGCACTTATTATCTAGCTATAAATAGCAATTAGTCTTTTCACTTATATCTAAGTCGATCTAATCTCAAGTAGCAATCATTTTCCAGTTACCACATGCATTTGACATAAAGATAAATTAAACATTCCAATTCGAAATAATATATTTACAATAAATTATCTAAATATAAGGAAAAATGAAAGTGAAACAAATATAATTACCGGTTTCCTTGTTGGCGACACTTTAACAACAACATGTGTCCATTCGGGCTCGATTTCCATAATTTTATGCAAATGCACCGTCGCCAGCTTCCTTTTACCGAAGTCGGTAGCCGCTCCCGTCCAGCGAGATAACTCACTTAGAGACGTCGCTTGTTTACTGTAACACGTAATATTTTGATTGATAATATACAGTGTAATTCAAACAATTAGGAAACGAAAAACATTTTTAGGAAACGTATAAAAATTTAAACGCAGCAGGACTCGAACCCGTAACTATTGGAAACAGTCCAAGAGTTCTGACCCCTAAACCACGTGTCCAGCTGCGTCGATATTACAACTTATTTTTGTTGTTAGGTATCCAAGAGAATCCGCCCCGGGTTCGAGTGTGTGATTGGTAAATTATTTGACGTTCAAAAAATGAAGCTTGTAACTTCTTTTTTTGAATAAAATTATTTGACTTTGACTTTTAACACCTTCAATTATCAAAAATATATAATAAATTGCATTCTCTCTTGCGCAAATGATTTGTCTTAGAATATGTTACTCATTAAAAAAAATATAGGATAATTAACTATAGGCACATTTTTTTTGCATATCACTAAATCGTTTAAATACTGGTGTAGCATTCACTTTCTACTTTTTAATATATACTAAGCTAAAGGCTTAGGCTTTAAGCCCTGACAAGGAAAACCAACTAAGCGTGTCATAATATTCCGATGAACATTATTTACAAATTATGGCCGAAAAGTATTTTATAAGCCATATGAGTGAAATAAGAAACTAAGACAAAATGTAAGTGATCAACTTACCAATACCTATAGTTATTGTGTACATGGTTCGCATTACATCCAAATATCCAATCTTTATCGTCAACATTAACCGCTTCTACAGCCACAAATCTATTTTGCGAAAATGATACAAGCCTTATCATTAAGTGTGTAGTCCTGAAAATTTAATGAATACATACATAATCATGATCTAATTACGCTCCTATTTTATCAATATTTAACAGTCGTTTAATAGCCCTTTTGAAATTTTTAAATTGATAGAAATGATTAATTTATTAATTTCTTTCAGTTGCTTCTGCTTCTTCTAGCCCTTATCCCATTATTTGGGGTCGGGTCTCCTTACTTTTCTGCGCCAAGACGTGCGATCTTGGGTTGTCGGTTCAGGCAATTGGGATTCCCATCGCACGAGGGGTACGCCCTAGTATATTTACCCGGTTTCATAGTCTTGTGCTTTCATGTAAGGAGAAAACGTTTTGGCTCTTAATTTTACGGCCGGTTGCCACCTGACGCCAATTAATTTCTTTCAGTTAATTTAGCCTAAAATGAACGTAAGCTAATATATAAAAGGACACATTCACAGTAAATGTTGTATATATTGTATTACATAAACAAAAAAACCACGATTAAATCAATGACGCCGATTATCACATAAAGAAAAAATAATAAGGTCACCAACCCTAATTATAACTACATTCTAAATCATATATGGAAAGCTTATTGTAACCATTTATACTTAAAAATTGCATAATGAAAGAATATTGGTAGAGTAAATATTTTAAAAAGCGTAAATTCAACTGTGGGATTCCATTAAATTAATTAAAACGCAAACCAGTGTGACGTCATGTCGTGTTAATACGTAACAATTATTTTTGTATCTGGAGGAATGCCAGTATTGCATTTATGTTGGATATTATATCATCTGTTAATATAACAAATTCCGCTTTATTTGTCGCTACGTAATGAATGATGAGTCCGTACTTATTTAAAGTGTTTGGTATGGCTTAGTGTCATGCTTAAGCAGTGAGTATCATATACGTGTATTAGCGATATACGAGTATTATTAAATTCCAATGTCGTAATAAGAGATGAGAGCGAAGAAGTCTCTTAGCATTCCATGAATTCATCGTGCTTGAACCGAGCTCATTGCGTGTTCTGGGACTTGCGAGCCGAGAAAAAAAAACTCCATTTTTAGACGCCTTTACTATCAGAGTTCCTTTACGTAATTAATTTGAAGTTATCCTGCTAATGCCGCCTTCGAAAACGTAACGTACGAAAGGGCCTTAGTTTTACACTTCTACCGCGTACAAATTAACAATAAATCTATTTGAGTTGGTTGGTTCGAGGTACTTGTTTACTTCAAAATAATATCAACATTTTAAATACTTTTTTTTTACTTTAAGAAATGCAAAATATATTGTATTTATGGAAAGACAAAGAGAAATCAGTGACTTGGCTCCAGTATTTTTAAATGGTGGAAAATACCAAATTACTTGAACATAGCTAAAACGCTTATTGTATTATGCAAGTATTGTCTAAAATGAAATATGAATCAACAAAAATATTGTAAAATAATTGTATTTAACATTAAAATAGCTTTTTATACGTTTTCTAAGAATATTTATACAATATTGAATATATTTTTTGCATGACTGCTTATTTATTTGTATTTATCAAGGTAAAGTACGTTAGAGCGGCAAAAGCAATTAATTAACGTTGTCATATCGCCGTAACTCGTACATGCTATCCATAAAAATAAGATAAGGAAGTAGGTTGTTTAAATATTGATATACAAATCAGTTAAAAAGGACGCCTGTCGTGGCGCAGAGGCACAGGCGTGCAACTGTAAACGCGACAGACAGGTTGTAGGTTCGATTCCCGCTCCGGGAAATGGAATTTTTCTTTTCCTGGATTTGGTAACAAGGCAAAGCGCGGCGTTGAGTTCCGCCACACAGCACGCAATGTCTCAATTCGGCGGAAAGTGGGGAACGGAGTGTCTTGACATTAGGTTCCCTCTGCCTGCTACCCTCTATATGCGGGATACAGCGTGAAGCTATGTACTCGTATGTATGTTAAAAAGATCGTAGATTGTAAGAGAGAACAAGTGGCTCTCCATCTTTCATATAAAATTTCACTGAAATATTCTTTCTATAAGGATATGTAAAGAACTTTCGTGCAAGCTTATAGAAAACTCATAAGCTTGATAGGAGGTCATTAAATAAGTAGAAATATTTATTCCTATTATTCTTCATATCTTATTCCATAATAATGAATTAGTTCAAAATAGACACTGAGAGGTTTAATATGTGTTTTTTTTCGTAATACTGATCAACCTGGTCAGAACAGCAATGAAAATGTTGTATTGATATCGGATCCGGACACGAGTAAAACTCTTTTAGCAAATGGGACATCAAGAAGTGGGGTCAAAAAAGGTTGCTAGCTTAAACAATAAGTATCTAAATATACCTACTTACTACTCGATTCCCACCGGCTTGACTAACTTTTCAAAGTACAAATATGACCTACCTAAAAAAAAATGTGGAGCTCCAAACAAGGTGTAAAGAGCAAAAAAATGGTCGTCAGGAAAATATTGGGTATAAAAGTGCAAAAAAACAAGCTCTGACATATTTTAGACCTAAAAAAAAGTCATCGCCAAAATTCAATAGTAAAATTACTAAATACCTTGACATCCATACCACTTTACCTATCGGCTATATATCGGCTTTCCTAAATATTTATACCGGCTTGCCTAAATATACATCGGCTTCCCCTAATTTACCGGCTTGCCTAAAATTTTCACTCCTCGCCACTGCTACTTATACTTACTATATTTAGCTCAAATATGAAACAGTACTTTCTATATTTTTATATCTCTATCGTTTATCATTTACCAATCTTACTTCTACCCTACAGAACGCGACTTATGTAAGCATTCTTAGTAAATAACACTTTAATAGAACAAATAATCAAATGACAGTTAAATGATAAGTATAAGAGATAAGAATACACTTACCTGTCGATCTCCGGTCGCGATATTTGATAAATCCGTCTATTATCTTCATACCAGAACGCATCTGCCTGCATCGTTACATTACTACGTATTGCTTTGGGGTCCAAAATCATAGAACGATTGGACTAAAAACGTTATTAATAATATTGAATTTAAAAATGTTTCTGTACAATGCAGAAGAATTTATGAAAAAACCAGTAGGTGATATAAAAACCGTTATAGAATACAAATTGTAATTAACTTTTTTTTTTGTATACGAGTAACTATTAAACTTGTGGTAAAATTATTTTCAAATATTCGACAATAATTAAAAACAAAACAAAAAAATTGAGTAAGGTTCAATTTCCGTTGACTTTTTTTCTAAATCTGTTCTGAAATAAACAATAATAGAGAAAATTCTTACTTTAAAATATTGCATAGCTTTGGAAGCTATTTTCAAGTTATTCTCTGTAACTTGTTCGGTCCAGGGGTCCACAATGTCAAATAGAAAACGATTAATAACCATCACTAGCTGTTTACACCAGACCATGCTTACGTGATCTGGCGTGATCCATACACCCGGTATGGCTGTTGCCTAAACAAAAAATATCATAAATATATGTAGAGCAGCTTCATGCTTTAACAGGGTACTCAGCGAGAACGTAGTGTAAAGACACTCCGTTTCAAATATTTGAAACATTGCCTGTTAAGTGGTGGAACGCTGCCAGACTCACCAGAGATACGACAGAGGTAGAAATTAAAATTATTTAAATATAAAATTAAATATAATCATTCCTCCGTGTGCAAACCCTATGATAGGACATTGTTTTTCCACTCAAATCTCAATTTAGAGACATTGCATGGTGTCTTTTTACAAGAAAACCTTGGTTGATCAATTGTGATCTAATACAAGCATGTTTACAGTCAGACACAATCTCATTGTTGTGGGTTCTATGTCCACTCAGGGAATGATAATATTTCTATATCTTTTATTTCCCTACTTAAGTAAAGCGCAAGATGCGGAAAACAGTGTGTATACTAGATTTTCTATACATGTCTTAATTTTCCCACTTAACAGTGTAAAAAAACACAAATAATATGAAATTATATTATCATTAGAAAACAGATTATCCATACAAAAGAATAAGCTAAATTGTTTTAATATAAACACTTACCAAAACATTCACATGACTGTCATTGGAAGATGTCAGACCAGCCGGGACCAATACATCTCTAGGCCCACTTCCAATACTAATCAAAATCTTTTTTTCTTTCATTTCACCTTTAATATATGCCTCCCATTCTAAATTTAGAAGCATATAGTAATCATTAATAACTGAATCAAAATTGACGACCGGAGCTTCAATAGGTGTCGCCAACGTTATAGCTATGTTAGTTGAGTTAATTGTACTAGGATATGCTAAAAGTCTTTTTGCTATGATTCCTCCCTAAAATAAAACATGAGCTTACAATTTCTAAAACATAATATAATTGGTATAAAATTATATAATTAATAAAAATAATCATACCATAGAATGTCCAATTAAAATAACTGATGTTGGTACTGATTTTGTATATCTATTACTTTTATAGAGACTTAATATTTTAGAAACACAAGCTGCTGCAAACTGAGTTTGTGTTTGGAGTACACCACCGTACAATCCAGATAACTCTTCATTGTAATTTACTAAAAACAAATGAAAATATAGATTTTTGGACAAGACATTAATATTCTCAAAAGATTAACTACTCCATCCTCCTAGATAATCTCAATTTTTTATATAAAAAAAGTAAGAAATATTTTATTGCAATTTATAATTACTAATTATTTAATGAAATGAATACATTAAATATGGACTAACCTGTAAAAAAATCAAAATGATATTCATATCCTTGTGATAATGATTTCCGTAATGCTACAGAAGCCAAAGATCTTGCTTGCATGTGGCTTCCAGAATTACCAGGTAAAAAGAGCACTGGTACGCCATCGAACCTTAAAATATTATAATTTAGACATATATATTCATGTAGCTCTCTAAAGAGAGCAGACTTTTAAAACAGTTATTTGTTACCCTTACCACATTTTTCTAGCTCGTTCTGTAAAGCGTCCCTCACTATATGCATAAAGTCCATACTGTGGAACATCTTTATTGTCTTCCAGTGATATGCGCTAAAACGTTTTATTCAAAATTGTATGTATGTTATTTATTATATATAAATATGTATTACACCTAATTTTAGGCACTCTTACCACAAATTGAGGATATTCATACATATATGTCATCCCACAATAATTATTTTTATCACTAAAATAATTATTTAATAAGCCAAACAAATAAGCCACAACAAATATAAATGAAATAATTTGAAAGGCGCTTAAACCAATAAGATTAATGAGTTTCATTTTTACGTATTTATAGCTCACATAGCTCGAAAGAAAATATAGAATCAATTATAATGTAAATAATTTATGTAAATAACTTCACATTGTGATTATAAAATTAAATAATAAAAAATAAGAAAAACAACCATGGGTAGTGATGGGTAATGGATAATATAATTTGTTATCAAATATTAAGACGTCGATGACAGACAAGAGATGAAAGTTGCAATAGAATTTTCAAATTAGAATATTCAACAAATTAGTGTTGTCATAAAAGTAGCTTTTACTTTTTAAATCAAATAGGTCAAACATCAAAATAAATAATACATCCTACGGACAGAATTAAACTAAATAATAGAATAATGAAAATTTAGTTTATTGAAACTATACTCAGTAATTGCGTATAAATAGATACAATTCTGCTAAATTTAAATAATTTTAGATACGTAATACGTAAACCTCAATATTTAATAAAAGAGCTAATTTTAATGTTTTGATTAAAATGCTAATGATATTTATCAATTCCAGTATTGTGCTGAAGCCTTTTAGTTTTTAAATCTTGCTCGAAGTAAACATTCATTCTCTCTTATAAATGTGTACATATAAACAAAAATGTTGTGACTTATTTAATTTCAAAGGTTTTCTCCTCCTTTTTTTAAATATATTCACAATTAATCTACAGAACAGCCGAAAATCAAATTAATTCAATGCTTATCATCAATTTTCAACAAAAATTTTGTCCATATCTATTATTAATTTAAAACGAATATTCAACTGTCATCTGTCAGTTCCAACTCTATTGATTGAATTATTGATTTAAAATTTTATTATTAAACGTAGGATCCACCCGCATTATATTTTAGAAAACTTTCAAAGCTTAACGTTATTGTAGTACGTGCTACAATATGTTTCTTATTGTTTCCTGTATAGTAATAACAGTAATCGGTTTTTTTGTCACAAGAACAGTTTTCTTGATTTGTAAAATATTTAAAAATGATTGCCGTTTAATCAGCGGAAATACTTCATTGAAAACCATTTACTGCATAGGCTCCGGTGGGCATACTACAGAATTATTAAGAATAACATCTTATTTAGATGTCGACAAATACCAACCGCGCTTATATATCTTGGCCAAAAATGATAGTAACAGCGAAAGTAAAATATTGAACATGGAGAACAGGGCAAGTGATTATTCTATATGCAGGATACCTCGAAGCAGAAATGTAAAACAATCATACATTTCGTCAGTGTTTTCAACAATTTATGCAACATATTGTACTATTCCTGTCATTTTTAACTTTAAACCTGATGTTATATTCTGTAATGGGCCTGGTACATGTATACCAATTGTTTTGACTGCATTCTTATTAAGATGTCTTTTTCTTTTAGATTGTAGGATAGTTTTTATAGAAAGTTTATGCAGAGTCAGAACTTTGTCCTTAACGGGTAAAATATTAAAATTTCTGGCAGATATATTTATTGTTCAATGGCCTCAACTTCGACATGAATGCTATAGAGCTAAGTACTTTGGCAGGTTAACCTAATTATAATTTACAGGAAAAGGCACTGATGAAATTATATTGATGTATTTGTTCCTTGAATTTGTTGTAATATATATCATTAAAGTTTAGAATATAAAAGGTAAATATTTAGTAAGTATTTATTTAGTAAATATTTAGCTAAATATTTTATGATATAAGTTTTTAGTTTAAAAGTGGTATTTTTAATTGAGATCTGACCTGAAAGTAGTAATTTTTTTATTTACCCTACATTTTGTGGAAGAGTGAGCCAAAGATATTTTCTTGTATTTATAGGTGATTATTAATTATCATAGTGAAAAACCATAATATATTGTTTTATTTTTTATTAATAAATGTAACATTGTAAACAAAAAGCCTCATACATATGAAAATGTAGTTTTCTCTCTAAGTAAATATATTTATAGTAATTACTTATTGACTATGAATCATATATAAAAAAGACAAACCCTGGTAGATCTAACACTACATGAAATGGATTTATAAAAGAAATCACAATAAAAATAATTGCATTTATAAATATACATGTAATCTTTAAGTAATATCTAGGTCAGATCAATATTATTCTATAATATTAAATGTAATGTTCCACGTAAATTGCCAACAATGTAAAATGTAAATCCTTCAGTCTTTACAATAATTAAGTGCATTTCGTGATCACTAATGTTTACCATTGTCAACCATTTAAACAATAAAGAAATATAAAATTTATAAACCAGCTATTTATTTCCAAAATATTATACCCCATTCTAAGAAATATATTGTGAGATCAAATATATAAATAGATTGCTAATCAATATTTCGAGTTTTTTCAGATGATAACAGTATGTTAAAAATAACTAACTATATGGACTTGCTTTATTACATGTAAGTTTTAATACTAAATTTATTGTGGACACGACTTAACTATACCTAAAAATCAACACTATTTTGTGCAAACAGGAACCTATATATAGCAAGTACTTAATATGAAAAAGAAAAGTTTTAAGTACTTGAGTACTATTTTTACCCAAAAAAATTGTATATCTTGCATGTTTTATTACAATTATATCACAGCAACCAATATTTTAATTTTCATTTGATTACCATTTATGATTATTTAAATGATACACATAGTAAAGGCCACTTCAAGGTAGTATACCTAAGCTAAACTCAAATCATATTGTTTTCATTTAAAATCCATAGATATAACAACAAATGCATAATCTGTACATGACATTATTATAATAATTAAATAACAGATATACAAGAAAAACTAAAACATTATATTGGACTTACCCCATACACTGGGCACATTTCATATTTTTTTAGATTTTTCTTGTTACTAGTAATGCAACTTGAAACAAAAGATTCAGGCATTTCTTAATTACATACATATAAATCTAAATTAAAATTTATCAAATAACTTAATATTAAGAATTAGACACACTTTGAAGAACTGTTATCAGTTTAAGTGAAATGTTAACATCACAAATAGAACTTAACCTATATTATTACCTTATGATCGAAACCTTATAACAATATTGCCAATAGGTCAATATTTTAGGCACATTAGAGAATACTATAAAAATGTTGACTATAACTGTAAAATCATAAGTACAAAGGGAAGAATTAAGTTTTAAAAGCCAAATGTATATGAAAATATCCTAAAGGATATTTTGGAACTAAATTCCAAAATATTTATGGCTTGCTGTCATCACTATTAGCTTGGTTACTAGTTTCTTGCTTTGCAGCGTTATCATTTTTATTTTCTATGTGATATTTTTCTTCATCTATTAAATTCATTGCTTCATCATAAGTTGGAGGTGGAGGTTCTGAACTAGAAGCTTGTGGTTTGTTTACAGATGCGTTAGATATAAGGGCATCATATGAAGGAGGTAAAGTAGCACTTGAAGCTGTTCGAGGAACTTGGCCACCATATACTTGATCTGCTTGGACACTAGTCATATCCTACAAAAAATGTGTAATTTTCTTAAGTTAAATAATATCTAATAAAATATATGTAATTGAGAAATAATATGTTAAAAGACTCAATTTGATATTGTAAAGCCAAAAGTAATTATTACTTTTACAACTTTATTTTCTGTGAAATTGTAACAAATCCTTTCTTAAAAAATCTAAGAACCAAATTTTAACTTTTTAAATCTAGTAGTTTCAGCTGTGCAATGTCTGTCAAATGCTAAGCAAGTGTTGAAAGATTTATACATAAATACAGATTAAAGAACTTATGAGGTTTCTTGTGATTTGAAATCATGATGAGTACTAAGAACTTAATGAGATTAGATTCATTCCATGCCTTTCAGTGTTCTAATGAACTATATACACAATTCTATAATATTATTGGGATTTCATGCCAAGTATCAAATTTTTGAAGAAAATTTAATGTAATGATAAAGTAAATTTAAATATTGTGGCTTTACTTCCTCTTTGAATAAATTATTACATAATAGTAGTGATATCTATAAAGTTTTAAATGATTTCTTTACTTTAACATACTTGTTTACTGCTAATAAGCTTAATATTGTGATTAAATAATTTATTTTATAAATACATTACACAAATATCTGTATTAATAACTTACATTTACCTCAAATGTAAAAATATGATAAAGAAATTTACAATTAAGAATTACGTTCCATCCATAAATTATAGATAGCAGATGCCTATATTTGCTTAAATAATTTACATGCGTGTTAATTCTTGAAAGCGATGTTAATAAATGTTCGATTAACTCACCCTGATTATTGCACGTTGGTGCAAAAGCATTTGTATAACACTTTTTCTACGCAAATATAACATGCTTTTTACAGCTACCATCATTCCTGAACAAATAAATATGGGTCCTACTAGCCACATGTGTCCTAAATTGCTTAGAATATAGCCATCAGCGTCTCCAAGTGCTAGTACTGTTATTACTGTTCCAACAGAAAATAGGACCATCGATAGCACAAAGTAGGAATAACTTGTACAATCACATCGTCCAAATCTTTGATCTTCATCTAAATCAAAATCTCGATGCCGCAGACGATGCAAACGTCGACTAAAGGGAGTATCAAAAACAGCAGACATTTTTAAATAATAATGGCTTGAAGATGAACAATTAAATTTTAATTATTTTTACTTTAAAAACATATTTAAAGTTTCTAAAGAAAATTGTTTATAACTTGCAAAAATTGAGAAGTACAAGTTGCAACTATCACAAATAACTTTTTGCTTTTCTCGCCCTTCAGGCACAGATTAAAAACTAAGTTTGTTTTAATTCTATCATAGATGCTGTGAAATGGTTACTGTATAAAAATTATATTGTACCAGTAATTTAACATATTTAAAATTGACTGGCTGTCTTCAATTTAAATTGACAAATTATACGACACAAACTAGAAATATTAAAATATAGTCTTTCAATTTCTATAGAGAATAATGTTTGCCTAATATATAAATTTCGTTCATAATCGTGAGGCTTAAAGTGTCACAGTAGTCAAATATTTATGTCAAAAAATAAAGTATACCAACTGTCAAATGTCCATTCAAGTCAGCTATTGTCAGAGAGCACTTATGATGACGCAAAATGTTTTATTGAATATATTTCTAACATTTTCTTACGTTTACTAACAGGTTTAATATTAATTTTGTTGAATGCGTATTATTAATTACATATTGTGTTATTAGCGCGAGTGTTGGATTGAAAAAAGCAATTACTTTGAAAATGTCCCGATTTCTGCAATTGTTTTGGTTTATTGTTATACTTCAGAAAGGTAAGATTATAAACATGAATTGTGCATATAAAAATAAAATAACCTGAAAGTAAATTTATATATATTAAAATTATAAAAAATACTACTTAATACAATATTTGACCAATAATGTGGCTTAATAAATTACACATTTTATGAATATGTTGTAGTTGTATCTGGATTAAAACTATCACTTATAAGTGATGGTCCTGCTGTACGAGGGTCCAATGTTACGTTTACTGCAACAGTAAGTGGTTATGGAGGTGAAAATCTTAAATTTGTATATTGGGATGATGCGCAACCACAACATACTGCTGAAGTAAGTTGGATATTCATAAATTAGCTTGATCAAATATTAACTACAAATTTTGTAATTTTGACATTGTTTGTATGGATATTTAAAAAAAATCTTTTGTTAAAAAAAATGAAAATTTAAAGTAAACACCTAACAAACAATGTATTTGAAACTTTTTGCTATGCCTCTTTACAGTTTATAGAATCTTCAAATAAATCACATTGG
>JAKGSA010000767.1:51010-72822 GCA_033558755.1 Philaethria dido
TAACAAATTATTAACAAACATAAAATATATCATGTCAAAGACGAACCGCCAAATATCTTATGATGTGTTCCGGTTCGATGGCATGTAAGCCAGGTTTTCCCCTTTCCCACCCATCCTTTCCCCAAAATGTGGTGGTTCCGATAGCGGACTACTACATTATCCTCCCTTTCCATCTGTATCCTCTAGGATGGCAACGCATCTAGTACATCTCTTGTGTTGTAGATGTTCATGGACGAAGGTAACCACTTACCATCAGGCGGTCCTTCTGCTCGTTTGCCATCCGGTATCCATAAAAAAAAAATAAATAAATAAATAAATAAATATAGCAATGTACTAATTTTTAAATTTATTTAATTTTTAATGTTGTTTGTTTCAATCAGATATCTGGTGTAGGCTTTCTTTTTTTTAATTCTAGTCTTAATACTCCATAATGTATATATTTTATGAATTTGTAGATAAATATATATGTATACTTATATGATTGAGACGCGGAATGCTTTACACCTTTGACCTTTATGTCACTCGATTGAGTTCTTTGCGTCTAAAGTACAGAATACATGATTATTTTGTAGTTATAATAAAGTGTTAATTGAAAATTTTGTTTTGATTATTTTTTCCTGTTAATTCATACTTCCAAAATTTTTTAAATGTAAGCAACAATTCAAATGTTTTATTATAAATATAAAAGATAACCATACACTACTTTTCCTCGAAACAATAGAATATGCTCGTTGACTGGCAAAAGCGAAACTGCATTTTGCCTACTCTATACAAAAAAATATATTGAAAATATTTCTCACAATAGGATTTAAATGTACAAGCATTGAAGCTGTCTCGAATGATAAGAGATAAGAATAAATACATCTAAAAGACTGGAAAGAAAAAAACATTACAATTAATATTATATCGCAGTGTATTCAAAGAATTGTCAATACGCAATAATAAGAAACTCTGAAAAGTCCTAGTAAGTTAATATAACTTAAAAAAAAAACATTCAGCACTGATTCTAAAAATTTAAAAATATTTTTGCTTTATGCTTGGTTAGTTTACACAAACCTAATATTTTAAAAAGAACGGTTTTTTGGATGTTCCTTTGTTCTTGGTAAGTTTAAGAACTATTTAATTGATTTTAAGTTTTTATCATTTAAAAAACTATGTATCAGCAAAGTGACATTTACGTTGATTTCATTTTATTAAAAAAAAAATGACATTCTCATAAAAAATAGTAGGTACAATGTAATAGAAGGTATAAAAAATTACTATACAGTAAACACTTTATTACTTGGCGTAAATAACAAGAATTATGAATGACACGCAAAATACTCACTCACATTGGGTAGCAATCATATTACATATTACCTATCCAAAAGTCTACGAGACTAAGATTATGTTGTACCAGTAGTCTCTTTGACGTGTAAAATACACGTTGCTAAGGCGACATTTATACAGAAGTACAAGATATATGAAACGAAAACAATTTGTTTAGCTATTATTAATTTTATTTTTATTTTTTTATAAATTTGGCTTGGAGATTTCCATACAAATTTCACCAGTGTCAAGTGTGATTATTTTGTTATACTCCTTAATTTCTTTTATTAAACATATTTTTTCTCAATTTGGCGGAAAGTGGGGAACGGAAATGTTGAAAGAGAATGGAGAGTCTTTACACTAGGTTCTCTGGTTCCCTCTGCCTACCCCGCTAAGTTTAACAATGCGTGTCTTATTGGCGGATTTCAACGCCGCACTTTATCTTACCAGAACAAATGAGAGAAGTTTAACATATATTAATTCGTTCAAACACGTACAAACTACAAACATTTTGCATCAACTAAATGAAAGACAAAATTCATTTCAATCCGGGATAGAAAACTTAAGTTACTTTTTAATTTCAGAGTAAGGAAGCAAACAGGTACAAGTAGGCAGCAAGAACACCGTTGTAGGTCACGCTCAAAACACTCTTGTACAGAGAGCTCTTGCTGAAAGCGTGAATACTGTCACTGAATTATATTCAAAATGTATTCTAATTACATTCTTTTATATACATATGTTTTCGCATTAATTATTTTTTGTACTATTCATTATTCAAATTATAACGTTTCTTTTTACCTATGTATATTTTTACTTCTATTATTTACCTAACCACAATTTCTTATATTTTATATTTGTTATCTTGATGTGATTAAGTTTTCGGTTTCGATTAGATTCGGTACTTTACCTGTCTCGGTATTAATGTGTTTAAACGGACGGCAAGTCTACAAATAAATAATTAAGAATGCCTTTGACCATATCACAGTAGAATACATATTATATTATTATGAAGTTATACGAAATATGTGAAGATACACAAATATAATAAAAGTTACAGCCATGTTTAGGTGAGTAAGCCATCTTATTAAGTTTTAAAATTCTTTTAATTTAAGAAAAAATGTATCTTTACCATATCATATATTGAACATAAAAAAAGTGAAATTGTTAAATAAATTCTAAAAATACTGTAAATACATCCTTTTTATCATTCTAAAAGTATCAATATTACTTCTATCTTATATACAAAAAAAGTCCTTTTACGATACGGAAGTTAATAAAGACTACATTTTTATTCCCCTCACATTCGTAACTTCGCTAAAGCAATAAGTTTTCCCAATTTAAACGTGAGCACAGAAAAGCCGACTTGGACATTAAAGGTATTCATTTTTGCATTTCATTAAAATTTAAACTCACCAAGCGTAGAGGCGCTATACTCGTATGCGTTCCAAGCCCTTACTATAAATAAACATTTGCGTAAAATATTAATTGCTACAGATTATTCAGATATTAAAACAATAACTTATTTTTTTTGTAATTTGTAGGCTTGATTTGTAGATGTGTATGAATAAAGATAATAAAAGCTGCTGCTATTATGATTATCTATTTTGTTTTTCATATTAAGGCGGGTAGGCGGAGAGTATACAATATATATTACATATGCTACTTTCTTAGAAACTGCGTAATGAAAGAGGGGATACAACTTCTTGCTCGGTCTTCTTATTAGAGCAAGGAATATCTATTTAATAACATATATTTGTACCATGAAGTGAAATATTTGTTTTTATTTTGTAGGTTAATTTTGTTATATTATAGTAAACTTTTTTAAGGTAATTATGATTAAGCTATAAATGATTTGTTTTAACTAGAAGTCTAGATTTCATTAAAGAAATAATTAAAATTGAGATAAAACAAATTGAATTAAGACAAAACAGTTAAAATGGGTCGTCTTAGAATCACTAGAAAGTAGCAAGATTAGTTAGCCACAGAATTCATTTCTATTTCATTTACGTTTTTACTATAACCACTGTAGTTACGTAAAGTTGTTAAGTGCTAATAGTAAATCTATGGGTTAAATCTCTTTAATCGTATAGTGGGTTCCAGTGCCGTATAATAGCTTTATAAAGCAAGCTTTCCGCGTCATAATACCTTTCGGTTTAATTTTACGCACATGTCATAAATAAAGATCTTTAACTCGTTGACAAGCTTCAAGGCATTAATTGTTGCCTTTTTATAATTCCTAAGATTTGGAACTTTGGTGAAATTGTACTTGTAAAATTTATAAATGCTTATAAAAAAAATGTTTTAGAAAAACAATAATTGTTTAAGGCTATCATATAATGTATATAAAGTATTTTAGAAAGTTATATAAAGGGACTAGAATAATATATGTATATGTAAACATTAATTAATAATAAATCAATGAAGCAAATGCGTGAAGCGCAAGATCTATCGTCATGGATATCCTTGAAGGAGGCTTAGGTTCGACAGCGGGTGTTGTACGGCTGAAACAAAAATAATTCAATTACATACAGTATCTAGTTAGTTCCTTCGTTATTTATTGGAGATTGTAAGCGAACTTATGTCATTATTAATGTATTATATTTAAACTGTTTCATATACTTCATAAATCATAGAATAGTAGAAATAAAATATTATATGCGACAAGAAATTATAGATATGGTTATTAAAACCAAAAAATATTTATTTAGTTTTGTTAGCTTCCCTACTTTTATATTATCTATATTTTTATCTTTTGTTATGTCAATAATGACATGATTCTATTTTCAATTTCATTAAGTGTAGGTAGTTGTATTATGTAGACTACATAACAGTCGATGAGTCAAATAAAACTACAAATATTTTCATAATATTTTATTATATTACAATATTATTTAGCACAATGCAAGTTATCTACTAGTATAAATCGCAGTTTCATTTATTCACGAACTACGAATAAAAAGGTTCCCCAGCTATTATAGAACTTTCAATGCCACACTCGTCATCCCCACGAGCGATTTTAAAGAAACCATTATCACCCCAATCTGAGTTCCAAGAATTTGCTATCAACCAATATTTGTTACCGTTTTCAACGCCCCAACCCATAATTTTAATAGCATGTCCGCCGAGAGCATCGCCAGCGACATGCTTGTAAACTCCGCTTTTATAGGACAGTAGATCTGCGTATACGGTAAACGCCCCTTCTACGGGTCCATTTTTGAAAAGTTCCGCTTTGATTTGTTCTTCCCCACCTCGTATAGAGTACACATGCTTAGCGTACTGTTTGTCTTGTTTGTAAGGTGTGCTATAGCCGTCTCGGCATGTTCTGTAGCATTTAGGGGTCTTTGTATCACCGCTACACGGCATTCTATTGCCAGGGACGTGATGCTCGCAGGGGGCAATCTCGTAAGGACGACATCCTTGTGAGGAATTATAGTTTCCTCCAGAAACTAATCCAAAGTGTTTCCAGTACTCCCACGCTAAAGTAGGAACCCCACCACTGCAGCCGAGACCGCAAATTGGGCAGCAGCTAAGTAAATCTTCTGCGGAAAAGTGAAAATGCTTTGTTCCGTTAGAATAGATACAGTATCGGTCGGTCATTGCTTCCACAGCACCGAATGCCCAGCAGCTTCCACAAGATCCCTGATCTCGAATTTCATTTAGGGTGGGGCAGTTCGGCCATTTTTCCCTGGGATCAAAATTTTCAGGCAAACTTTTTATTAAATCGGCATCGTGTTCTACAATAGGCAATTTTTCAAAGTATTCATCCTTAAGAGCTCCCAACAAATTGTTAATTACGTACATCGGCATTGACGACGCGAAGTTCCGACCGGCTTTCCATGTTGTATGTTTAGAATTAACGACATTTATAATTTCATCGGAAAATGGGTGTAAGTATGCCGAACAAAGAGTGAAAGAAAACAGCAGCACAAAACATTTAACACTAAGGAAAATCATAGTGCACTAATTATTTACTTTATTATTCGTAAAACGATATCGAGCGCACACTGAGAGCGGGCGGCGCGCGTCGACTGAGTGCTAAGTGCTAGTTGCTCATACGCCGAGTAAGTGACCTGAGGGACCGATAGCGCGATGCGAAGCGAGACAGCGCTTGACCACGCGTGTCGAAGGTTAATCGCGATAGAAGAACAAAGAAAATAAGCAGCAATAATAATAATTGACTACTGTAACGTTTAACAAATATTTACTTGTTATATCCATACTCATTTTTATCACATTTGTTTTACGTACTTGTTGACGCTTGTAGCTATGTTTAGACACTCATTATTAAAATGGAATGGTTCGTAGAAAATAAAATATTTTTCATAAGAGATAACTGAATGGGTTCAACGAACATGCAGGTCTTCGAAATGCGCAGAACGTGTCGAACAATGCGGTCACAAATAAATAAGGAAAAAAGTGATAGGTACTTTTTATATACTTTTTCTTAACACAAGTATATGTGAAGTTTATTACAAATTAGACTTAATCACTTATTTGCTATGATCTCTTATCAATAACCAACTGAGTTTTAGCCCGTTTAATCCACACGTACGTATTTATTCCTTTTTTTATTAATATTAATATTTCTATTGGCAAACTAATTAGATCATTAAGGACCGCAATGACTAATTACTTATACGTCAAATATAACATGAATCTAAGTTATAAGTACCTATAGCAGCAGGTTAAAGAAATATTACTAGTATTTTATTCTCTAATCAATCCACAGGTAAAATGCAAATATATTCTACAATTTTTTGCACCTATATTAATTACTTCGATAATGAGAATACTACGCTGTCGTACAATATACCTAAGTTGTTAAAAAAGTCCGCATTCAAATTAATTTGAGATCCGCATAATTATGACGAGTTTATGTTTTGCAAACAAAAATAAATCAGGTAAGAAATAAAATTCAAGATTATGAAAATATATCTAAAATTATGCTTAGTTATATTGCACACATGTAATATTATATGTGGCTCTGAATATTTTGATGAAAAATTTTAATGGATGCCTTCTAAATAATTTGTGTTGTGACCCAGTTTACTGGTGAGTACGTTAACGTAAAAAAAATATACATATAATATTATGAGATTTTTATTTCATATATTTCCTTTTAGCCAGATGAAGAGACGAAACGCAGGATTAAGGTGTCTCGTTTGCTCGTCGTAAATGTAATAACTACGTACAGCTCACACGACCCTACGCTTGTGATCTAGCTGTTAAATCTCACACATCCTGTAATTTTGCCAACACGTATCAGTGTACTCGACTGCGACGATGATTCTGTGACCTCTTTAAGAAGACTATCTCCTGACCCCCGGTAGATTGTTATTGTTATCTAGTTAAATCTATATTACTCTCTTGCATATATAGTGTATGTAAGTGAATGATTATCACTTAGATTACATTCATTTCCTTGCATTTGCAAATAAAATAAAAAAAAATAAAATAAAATAAATAAATATATAAGTGCAGCGTCGAACTCCGTTGCTCAATACGCATGTTAAACAGTAAAGTATTAAGTAATTGTTTCATAATTTATTTAATATTTACTAACATAAAAAATAGATAAGTAATCTTGTCTTATGAATTAAGAAGATGTCATGGTTACTGCTGTATTACTGTAAATTGAAAAAGTAAACTAAGCATTCCTTATATACTAAAAATATTTTCTTATTATCCTGTTTGTCTTATTGAAATCAACTTCATGCTGAAATTGTATCGCCATCAAGTTATTCAAATTTTCATGAAGCGAGTCAAAAAAGCGTTGCAAGATTTTAATAAATAAATTAATAGATTGAAAAATATACGCAGCCAATAAAAGCATGTAATAAATAAGCTATACCACAACAATACTATCTAGTTATTTCTACAGCTTAACATTTTCAACAAAGAAAATACTTACTCATAATCTTAATAGAAGTTATTAGGAATAATGGGTGCGTTTAGTACAATGCTCCGTCGTCTCGTACAAGTCTCGTCAGAGCTTCAACATTTTGCTTAATCATTTCTCGTGTTACTCATATCTGTTACGATTAAACCTAAAAATATAAATTAGGCCTTATAATTTGTACCTGTAAAAGGCTCTTTAGTTTACGTATAATTTACAAAAAACATATATGCTTACAATATGCATCGTTAGATATTTTCGTTCGTTCTATTTTTCTGGGTATACCTATAGAAGGGCTTTACTAACAAATCATTAGCTCCCACCTTGAAAGATATTGTGTGCTAGAAAACAAAACAGAACAATAATTTATTCACTAAATTGAGGAAACGCGTATACGAATTTTTATAATTACAGTCAGTTCCTCGAGTATCAGTTGAATCTAAAAACATCATTAATATTCGCACGGTACTTACGGTATCGGAGGACGACAGACGATATGAAAGAATTAGAATATCTTGATAAAATCACTATCGAATAATCTATCGATATTTTAAAAACCAGTTCATTATTTTAATTCTTAACACAAACATATTTTAATGGAATATATCTTTGGATGGTAATAGCAAATTCTTTGGACATTAATGTTTTCGTGACACGAAACAGGCGGTACTGGCCGATAGCAGTAGTGTAATGAATTTCGGAAAGCCTCGACAGTCTGCTTTTAATGGCTTTCAAGTACATAGTTTATGTTTCACGTGCAATTTTTGCTGTAAATATTGAACAGGAGTAAATGGTCAAATGATAAGACGTAGTGTAAATAATGTTTAACTCATATGTATGTAGGTATGGTAGTTCATCTTTTAAAATTATGTTATTAAGTTATACAAATACAAATACAAATATTCTTTATTGCACACAAATAAACAAATAGAACATAGAACATAGAACATAGAAGTATTAATAGCGTACAATAAGGCGGCCTTATCGCTTAAAGCGATCTCTTCCAGGCAACCTTTGGATATTTGATTTGTATAAAGTAGTGGTAGGCGGTGCACTAATCAGGATATTTACTTTAAAAAAAAAAATTAAATATATGTTAATTAAAAATACAAACTAAATACATAATTATATACATACTTACATACATTCATATATACATACATGCATACATACATATATACATACATACATGCATACATATATACATACATACATACATACATACATACATACATACATACATACATACATACATAAATACACATTATATAGATTATATGTCTCAAAAGAAAATAAATAAATAAACAAAGGCCCATAATTAAATATTTAAATAATGATTCTTAAGTAGCTTTATAATTTAATCCGAAAGAAATAATGAATTTTACCAATAACAAAACAATACGTTACGAAGATAAAAAGTCATACGTAAAAAAAGTATACAACACACGATAAGAGTCGATGTTGCACAGTAACTTGGACTTAAACTAAGCTAGCTAACGTATAAAGAATGAGGTTCCAAAACTTTGTTGTTCTGACTGGATCAAGTATAATATAAGTTTGGAATACAAACGTATACTAAAGCTACTTTATTTGGGTGCCACATGGAAATTTATTTTGTTATAAAATCACAGGTAATAAATTATCGTATTTCCTACATACTAAGGGATAGACAGAGAGGAATTAGTTGGACATCAGTTACCACTATTCCCTGTTAGTTATATTTCCTGTTGGTAATGAGAACTCCAACACCCACAATTTGGTGTATTACCGCTTAATAATTGTAACGTACTCATATACGGTATTATGTCGCACTATACCAGTACATTTTAAAACTTTATGGCGGTATTTAATTCGTTTGTGGTACAATAACCAAATAAAATATCAATAAGCTTAACCAATACTTACAAGTGTAACGGAATGCGATCTATTCGTTTTCAAAGTAACATAAGGTTTAAACTTTGTAATCCTTGTTAAATGGATGAAGAAAGTTTCGAATATCGTAACAGAGATGGCTGTCGTAAGATAGTGACGGGTTGAAGCCCCAGATGGCAAATTAGCCCCCGAATCACTTTCTCATCGCGGTTGGCAGCCCTACGAACATCTGTACCTACATCTATCTAATTAATGATCTTGTGGTAATACTTATGTTAAATCGGCTTTGATTGATGATATATCCTTGTTTATGTGATATTATTACATGCTATAAATTAATATGATATTTAAACGATACAATTACAAATGTTATATCAAGAAAAAAAATATGATTGTGAAGTAAGGAGCCACTTCAACATTAATTTTAAATCAATATTATTTAAGATGTTATTTCAACTCACACTTTACTATCTCTGTAAATATTATTGTTAAAACGAACATGTATTTCTAAAGGAATTTTCTTCTTTATTAGTAAATGATTAATTGTTTTAAAATAATCACATAAAAATACACTTAAGAATAAAAATAGTCCTTTAGTATCAAAATGAACAAAGCAAAAATTTCATATTTAAACCAAGCACTCATGTTTCCTTATAAAACAGTCCCTCTAAATATTTAGGTCCACTTAATTATTATTTGCAGATCTCCAACATATAATATATCATATAGTTGTAGCAGGAATGTTATCATATCTCAAATTCCATTTGCAAAATTGAATTACGCATCTACTGAAATTGTCGAGTATAATTTTGTTAAGATGAGTAGATTCAAACAATTTGAGATTAAACAATGGACATGCTGGGTTTGTTTTAGTGCTTTCTGTCTGCTGGGACTATTATTTTATGTGACATGAATGTGAATATCATAGTCATCTACAAACCGACATTACAATATTTTCCATATTAAATTGTATTATACTGTTCTCGTAAAAAATCTCATCAACTTTCGTCAGAATGAGGTCATCTGAATGAAAACCACTGCATTGTCAGATGTCTGCTTTCAAATAGCAATGTCCAAAATGGTGACTGATTCAGATTGAAGTCCTTAAGGGGGGATTCTCCTTTAGGAGGATAAAAAAAACGTTTTTTTTTGGGATTTTTTTAGGGTACAAATAAATGCGTGAGTCTAGGGAACTTTTCAGATTATTTTATTACATATTGAAACTTTACAAACATTTTTTTTAATTAAAAAAATGACATACTGACGATTTTTTGGCACATTCGTGCAACTACTGTTTTGAATTGGCGGGCAGGATGCAGCTCGTAATTTTCATTGGAAACAAAAAAACTAAATACCATTGTTATCATCATATATTTTTATTCTATGTGAATGAAAAAATATAATAATTATTTTTTTTTTTCACTTTTGAAAGGAAAAAGTGCGTAATCCCCCCTTAAGCCGACATATATAGGGTGTCCCAAAATTAACGCAAGATTTGAATTAAATAGAAAATGCCATTTTAGTCTTTTAATAGCGAATGAATAATGAATATAATAGCAAATGGCGGCAAAGTCAAATCTTGCGTTAATTTTGGGACACCCTTTACTATGTACATACTTACACATGAGGTGCATTAGATACCAGCTTAGTCCGTGATCTTCTAGTGTCATGTTAATAGTATATGAAATATTATACATCTTAAATTTAATTTCTATTTTCTAACTAAAGTAATAATAATTTGATAGATTTTTACATTTGAAATCATTTGATTCGGTAGAAACATCAAGCGATATTCCGAAATGTAAGTATATAAGGCTAGATAGACTAGATGACAAATCGACAAATTGCTTTGCTTAAATATAAATAATTATTTTTATT
The DNA here is from genome assembly GCA_033558755.1 of Philaethria dido. NCBI lineage: Eukaryota > Metazoa > Arthropoda > Insecta > Lepidoptera > Nymphalidae > Philaethria > Philaethria dido. Next base: position 61,965 of record JAKGSA010000767.1, read on the forward strand.
ATATATTTTGCTTAGTAATACAAAGTTTTAAAGTGACGTTTTACTGGACTATGGTAAGACAGTAATAAATGAAAAATAAAGTATTTTTTTTTAATAGAAAGCTTAATATCAAACACTGATAAATTATATTAGTACAATACAGATTTGGAAAGCAGATGAATCTATAGGGTTAGGAGAAAAGCACTGCAATTTACATAAGAAAATTGAAGTTTTCAATAATAAAAAACATTATTCCGTCTGATAGGAAAAGGAATAAGACTTTGCTGTTGACTTTGTATTAACAATCGTAGTGTCTTATTTTACGGTGCTTCGATATTTATGTTTTACATACCTGTCACTTTTCATGACAAAAAGTGAATGAGATTGCCTATATACTTTTCTTTTTTCTTATAATATGTTGTTTCCCGTCTTACCCGACTGTCAGAGGAGGTTTATGTTTTTCGCGCGTATCATATATGTTTGTAATATTCTTTAGTAAATCTTCCAAACCCCTGGACCAAATTATATAATTAAGGTGACGTTAGATAGGTATTCATACTTCAAGTGTTCTAAGATATGTGACGCCTTCTAGAGGCAATAACGTCATGAATAAAAACAAAAAAAAACATTGATGGGTACCGTGTGGGGTACCATATGAAAGTACATAATTAGCACATTTCAAATATATAATATATTACTAGCTTTTACAGCCTACTTTATTTGTATTTGCTTTCTAAATTTGAAGAATTGGTTTAATCGGGTTTTTTGCTTTTTATAATTATTCAAAATCTTACTATTTATATTCTATAGATAAGCTTATAGGCAAGTTGTTGAAGCTATCTAATGATAGCTAATTCACTACTAATTGATAATATTATAAGACTTAATATAATCAATTAGTCTGCTGAGACAAAACGTTGTATTCACCACTCATCACGCAATTTCGCGGAATTGAGTAGAAAATGGAGAACGGAATGTCTGAACACTGCATCTTCATTACGCGGGAAGCTAAATGAAAAAATAAAGACATTTAAACTGTACTGTAAAATGTTGAATAAAGTAACCGCCGAACCCAAATATCTAATGAAGCTCTAAATTTTATACAATACCTATATATAAAGGACGTTCACCTTTGCACCCTTCTTTATTTCTTTCATCTTGGTATGCACATATCAATATTTTTTTATTGGATTACGGACTCATATGAGATTTTTGCTCTTCTATCTGCGTTAAGTTTTTGATAAACAACGCAAAAGCTATAAAATAGCGATGGAATAACAATTTGTCTACAAATAAAAAAAAAAAAGCAACATTCTATATAAATATTCAATACATACACAAGTTTTGGTAGCTTAGTTTAATCACCACTTAATACCAATTTGTCAAACCAACCGATGTTTTATTGGAGTTGGCTGTAACAAAATCCTTATTAACTTTTATAGGTGAAATAAAAGCGGCATGCGTGTAAAATTTTCGTAAGACTTCTGGGAGACAACGCCCTCGTAACTTTTATGATCAGGAATTATTGTAGGCTCCTAACTACTGTGTGATATTCTTACATCGATCGGCGAAGTTCAAAAGCGAGCCAGGCGCCAAAACAACAATTGCAAGGGGAACGTCTTCCCCTAATGATATCCGCCCGGAAAATTGCCCGGTGCAGCCATATTTATGAAAGAATCTTATGAAAAAACCTTTTTTCCTTATTATTCTTGTTTAGCAACTAATCACCAAACCCTTCCGTAAAAATTAATGTGAGCGTGAAAATATTGAGTGGATAAGTAATTTTTCTGACAAGCTTTGTTTTAATTTTGTTTACGGTGGCGAAAGATTAAATATTTTCTTTAATTTAGGTATCATATTTTCATTTCTGTTATATTCTTAATAACTAATATGTCATTTTAATTTGAAAGTTTATTTATTTTGATACCTTAATATTATTTTTTGCAAGAAAAATATTTTTAATCAAAATATAAACAATAAGTAAATAGAGTCTTCGTGATATATGAGTGAAATAATGATAGTAATAAATCTTAGCTGCTGATGATAATGAATACATGAAAAAATATTTTTCCTTTTTAACTTATTGCAGATTTTAGCTTTTCTTTATTTTATAGATTTTTGCAAATCAAATAATTAAGCAACAGTGACACCAATCATATTAGCTTGTATCAAAAATACATTGATTTAAAAGAAAGACAGAACCGATGTATTATTTCATTGGCTTAAATGAGTATTACGTCTAATCAATCTATCAAAAAATACCTTTATCTACTTATATTGAAGTAGACATTTCTTCAGAAAGTCTACATTACATGAATAATGCATACAACATGGCGTCTATTGAACGGTATGATCGCCTACGCGCTATTGTTGAACGTTGCGCCATTTCTCCCACAATAGCATGTCCTTACATACTCTTATGTAACTTCCAAGAGAAAAGCACACATTTAGGTTAATAGCTTGAGAGGAGATCAAATTTTTATGAATGCTATTAAATTTTAAAATGTGTATTATAGTGACATTGTTTATTCATAGAGTGGAATTTTTTATCAAATTGTACTTATATTTGTATTTTAAATTAACTAATTACAGCTATTTTTGCAAGCTTATTTAAGAAGTCATGTTTTAAAATCTTGTTTTTTTTGTTGATTTGTTGAGTTAGGGCCTTTTAGAAAATAGTTCTTATCTCACAGATCCCCTGATAAAAAAGAGGACTTATATAAACATTAGTTTCATAGTTTTCATTTAGATTACATATTAGGCGGCAAATATAAGATGATATTTTTTAAATATTTTTATAAATGTAAATGTGACGCCATTGTGATACAGTTGGACAAGGTCTGACTGAAAACTCCGCAGGTGGTGGGTTGGATTCCCATTCCCGGCAAGATAAAGTGTTGCGTTCCGCCACTTAACACGCAGTCTCGAATACAGGTGGAAAGCGACGAACGAAGTGTCTTGATAATATATATTTTTTCATAAATTTATAATCTATGAAAAACTAAAATATTTTGCTGTCGCTTTTAAAATAATGATATTATCATAAAATTAAAAAGAAAATATGATGCATATATTTTAAAGCGACAAGTCAACACCCTGATACGGCTCGGTGTCTAACCATATGTGTTCATAAAGTTTGTAAGCAAAACAATTTATTTGAAATGTTCATATATGGGTATAAAACGGCCGGGATCATAAAACTTTTTAGACAACAAATTGCTTTTAAATTTCACGCGTCCCCATCGCCGAACACATGTCGCATTCGCATTTTGGCTCTGAATTGACGTCGGCCTTATTAAACTGTCGCCAATCTTGTCTATGGCATGTAAACTGCTGACAAAATAAAAAATAACAAGGCCATAAACGTACATCTCGTGTAGTCTCTCCTGGACCCGCTCCTATCCTCATTACATCTGTATAATATTGCTTATCTATCACAAGCGCTTATCGCGCTTATTTGGTAACGGAAATACATACCTCTAGATATTATGGAATTTTTACTTTTAGAGAAAATAGAGTATTAGTAAACCTACTTCGTGTTTCGTTATCTGCCCATTTTAAAGGAGACGTTTCTAGTATCCAGACAAGAAGACATGTTTCTTTTTTAATTAATATAAGCACTCTTTTGAATCAAATACATCTTGTGTTCCGTCAGGCTGCACTTAATTAGCATGGATGATTATGTAATAAAAATTTGAAATAATAAAAAAAAATGTAGTGGTCTGGTCATATTACTTCCGGTGTCTCATCGCATGCACTTAGAAATACGAGAAATTTATTAATATTGCTTTCATCGTTGTCGTTTCGCGACCATAACCATAGAATCGTGGATCCCATAAGAAACAAGATCAACAAGGAATTAAGGAAAGTTCGGAGGGGAAAATGTAAAATATGCATAATTCAACATTATCATCTTGATATTTTTATTCTAAAGAACCCCGCCTTAGCTATAAATATTTAATATCAGATGTAACTATGTGCTTATAGGTTTAGGCACCGATAAAAATATGACAAAAAATAATTTTAATATATAATATACATATAGTAATATAATTTTATATAATATATACGTATTAATATAAATTGAGTTTTTTTATTAAAGTGCTGAAAATAAAAAAACTCCAAAAATCGTTTCGTTTTCAGTTAATTCGTTTAATCTAAAAAAATGGAGAAAACGAAAAAATTGAATGTAATTAACATATTTTTATTTTACATTAAAAATAAAATGCAAATTTATATGCAAACTTCTTTAAACAAAATATATGTACAGGTACGTCAATATCAATAACAATGATTTCACTAGTTCGATATAAATAACACCTTTGACATTTCAAGTGATGGAGTAAGTTATAAAGTTTTCGACTTCGTCTCGAGCATTACCGTTAGTCATTGCAAAGTGAGGACGAATTCGAAGTGCTTTGAAAGAGTCACGTCTCTGTGGACAGTACGCGATATCCGTTGTAAAGATCTGTTTAGATGCAACGATAAGACTACCTTAGTTAAATGTACGTTGACATATAATAATAAATATTTTAAATATATGCTTATAATATTATGAAATTCTCAGAAAAAATACTTATATATCCCTAACAAGGAAACATACTAGTTTTTGTAATTTTTTTTTCATTTTGGGTTGAAATTAAAGAAACTATCAGAGCTCTATAAATAATCGCCAATAGACATAATCTGGGAAAATTAAAAGATAATAACAGTCACATCACTACCAAAAGACAGAATTACCCCAGAATTCGACTCAAGACTTCAATTTCATGAACAGTGTATAATAAAAACAAAATCAGTTACTTAAAAAAGTAAAACGTTAAACGTTAAGTATAGAGGTTGCATTTAAAATTTTGTTGGTCATATATTAAAAGTACAATTAGAGATATCTTTGCTTTGAGGCTTAATATGCGTAATATATCTCCTCGATATGCGATTACATCAAATCCGGTTTGTTTACGTTATAAGAGGTAAATTATACATGTTTTAAAAAAGCTTAACATGTGCCCATATTTTTCTATCTACAGTAACCATTGAATCATTAATCATCACGATCTGATATCATTTCGTAAATACCAACAAAAAATACTTCAATTAATAATTTTATGGTTTTAACAATTACAATAGTAGATTACTACTGTCATTCAGTTCAATTAGCATTTATTAACACGACCATAACAAAGTTTTCATGGGAGCTAGTAAAACCAGTTTCCATTCCATTTCTATATGTGAAATATCCCTTACTTTACGACCATGCTTGCTGACCCAGTTTGGGATCGTCGCGGGATCACGAAAAGGGTTTACGGTTTTCAATATTTGTTATCCACTATGACTACTTCTATATCTTATGGGAATAGTTCAAGTTTCATTGCAAGTGTTCTTCCGTGTCTTATAGGAAAAATATATTTGACCTATTTCTAAACCTACTTTGAAAAATGTAAAGAGCTTAACTTAAGGTTTCTTACATAATATGGTACAACCTTCGGATGGAATTATCTGGTTGAGCGTTCGGTATCCAATTTGCGCGCGTTGTTGTGGGGCTTCGACCGCAGGCTGATAATTGACACCGAAGGCATAACCGCGGCCGTAATAACCATTATAGACGACAACCGCGCCATGCAAAAACATGAAATTACAGCACGTCGCCGCCTAGAGTGACCAATTTTCTAAATGCTTTATCATTCTTATTCCGACTATTGTGACTTCCAATAAAAGTAACGTAATTCACCGTCCCGATAGTCCGCTCTTATAGGTTTAGTTTAGAAAGTTGGCATCTTGTCCATAGCGGTTATTTCGAGTTCCTTACATAGGTTACCGGGTGCCGGTACAACAAAAAGAAGGCTTTATTTAACGATACACGATTTGGAAAAAAGCACTCTGAGTCTCGGAGCCAAGAACTGGATTACAGTGATAGGGCTGAAAACAAATCTACTACGATTTACGTACCGTAAACTCGTTACGCGATGTGAACGAGTCGAGTTCGGGGGAGAGGCGCGATTCAAATTGTGTCTTGTTTTTAGTATGGAAGGGTCGACATCGGGTTAATCGGGAGCCGATAGAGACACGCTTGGTGCGTAGACCGGGCGACGAGAGAGAGGCGAGCTTACACGCCGGCTATACAGAGGTCCGCGGGTTCGTTCGTAAGAAGTGTCGTTATCACAGTCGCTGCTCGACGGTCGGGCGGCGTGCTACTGGCGGGGAACTTTGGCTCCTGGTCTGTACAGATTCGCTCTAGTTGAACTTTTACGAAAATCGCGCTCGGATATTTGGGAGCCGGTACCCATTTCCGATTCGTGACTGATTACGATACCCGTTGAAAGTGAAATCGAACGATTGGAACGTGATAACAGTTGTGTAAGGATTTACTTTAGGAGGTAAATTGAGTGACTAAGTGGGACGATCTAGTTGAAAAGTGAAATTACTCTGGACTGGTTTCGATATCGGCACAGTTTTGCAATAAAAACTGCGTTTTGAATATTGAAGCTCAGTAAAGCTGTATTTATTTCCTTATATGGTAAGTAGTACTGAATTATAAAAGTATGACAACATTGATATAAAAAGTAATGAATACAAATTGCTTATGTTTTTGCTTGAGAAGGGAGAGTCAGTTAAAGTATTCATGAGGAAAATGTAAAAGCGTAATAACATTAGACTCTGTTCTTTATTACGTATATTCTGATTTTAAAAGTAGTACATTAATTTGAAAAAAAGGTATTTTATTTCCATTTTTTTTGATCCTTCATACTCTAGTCTTTTAAAATCAAGTAAAAGTCAGATTTTCGTCTAACGCTCTGTATTAAGAATTGTATTTTATTCTAGTAGAAGGTAAATCGTTGTGACATAATAGCTACAGTACACATTTTGAAACTTAAATGGCTTTGTGGCTAATTACGTAAGAATTTATAGTAACGGAAGCAGTAAACTCAATTTTTTCTGCCATTTACAGATTACAGTAAATATAATCGATTTTATGAACTAAATGGATGCAAATCACAAAATTTTTTATATCATTTTCATTTGGTGGTTTATTCTACTAAGATTTCTAACATTTTTTTTTTTTTTTTTTTTTTTTTTTTATGGATAACGGATGGCAAACGAGCAGAAGGACCACCTGATGGTAAGTGGTACCTTCGCCCATGAACATCTACACCACCATAGATGTTGTAGATGCGTTGCCAACCTAGAGGATAGAGACGGAAGGGGAGGATAATGTAGTAGTCCGCTATCGGAACCACCACATTTTTGGGAAAGAATGGGTGGGAAAACCTGGCTTACATGCCATCGAACCGGAACACATCATAAGATATTTGGCGGTTCGTCTTTGACATGATAGTGGTCGCGAGCCAGACGGAGGACGAACCTCCTACCACCAAACAAAACTAAAATACGTATAATGTTTAGCTTATTATATTGTATGTTTTGTGTAACTTGGTATTAAATATTTACGCATAATTATTTTCATTTATTATATTTCATAAAGTTTCTGTTAAAATCAAAACAAAATAACTCTATAAATTTTTTTAAAATTGTATGTACTGAAGTTCAACAATTTTTTTTTAAAATAACTTTAATATAAAAATATTCTATAAAGCTAATTAAACATATTTCCCAGAAAGCACTCGGTAGGTAAAGAGAATTTAGCGTCAAGACACTTCATTCTTCGCTTTTCACACGAATTCGAGACTGCATATTGAGTAGCAAAATTAAGCTTTGCGTTTTATCTTGCTAGAGCGGAGATATGATTACATACATACTCGTATATATTGAAAATTATAATTCCCTGAAATGGAACCGAACCTACAACCTTCGCGTTTAATAGTCACTCACTGTATCTCTGCGTTGCTTTGGCCTCTATACTATAGAACTATAAATTTATTTAATCTAGTTAGAAATAATATAGTTGTTATAGCCAGCACGTATTGCTTTTAACATGATAAAGGGCCTTGTAAAATTATGCTAATCGAATGTACTGTGGGTTGGGACGAGTCTCATTCTCAACGCAAAACATCATCTACAGTTGACGGTAATTTAATCAATTAAACTTTATATAGAAATATTTTAACCAATAAGATTAAAATTTTCGCAGTATGTTTAGCATATTTTAGTGATGTAGTCTTCACTTTCACGTTCTATCCCGTACAGCATGGTAGGCAAATAAAGTCTAGTGTCAAAACTCTCCGTTCTCTTCTTTCCGCGCGATTTCGAGACATTGTGTTGATTGGTGGAATTCAACGCCGCGCTTTTGTTTTTCCAGAACAGGAAATGAAAATAATTAGAATATAATTCCACAAATGGATAACGAATCCACAAACATTTACGTGTACAGTTAGACGTTGTCACGTTGCGTTACGATAGTCAGGGATATAGTATAGGTAGAAATTAAGATATTTTTTATTTTATCTCAAACTTCAAACTTGCAGTAAGTTTAGGAGAGCAGATAGGGCAATCAACACAAAACAACCCTCTTGTTTTTAGTACACATATACAAAAAAGAGCTTAAAAAAACGAAATTATGTATTTATCCTTAATAAACATTTATTGGATTGTATTTAAGCACAAAGTGACTGGCAACGGTTGGGAGCGAAGAGCTGAATACCGTATTCAGCGTCGTGCTATATGACATACCTAATTTTGGTACTGGACGGAAAAGGGATGATGATGAAACGATACCGAACATAGGTTTTTATATATTTAATAGATGTGAATACAGAAACGATACCAGGAATATTGACACATTGTTTTTAATCTCATTTGATCATCAATACGTATCAACGTACCTGCTTTGCGTTCCATGCAGTATATTTCAATGAAACCGGTTTTATTGCGGCTATATTTCATAAGAAGAATGTTTTGTTGTTATTTATTTTGAAGTCTGTTAGTTATTTCGAATGGTCTGATTTGTTGGTCAAGAACGTGGTCAATATTTTTTGCTTATTACTCGGCGGTACATGTTAGCATTGTAGTCTGTAATGAGGTATGGATTTAAATGTAATGTTCTCATATGTCTACTAACAATACGATGTCTCAAAATTAAGATTCTCTTAATGAGATTTTTTCTAATATTAATTTCAAATTCATCAAGGAGTTTCAATTAACGCCTGTCGTGGCGCAGAGCCACAAGCATGCGACTGTAAACGCGACAGGTTGTGGGTTCGATTTCCATTCCAGGAAATGTAAAATTTAGTATTTTCATATCTTGGGTTGAGTTCCGCCACTCAACACGCAATGCCTCAATTCGGCGGAAAGTGGGAAACGGAATTGTTGATAGAGAATGAGGTGTCTTAACACTAGGTTCTCTGGTTCTCTCTGCCTACCCTGCTATATGCGGGATACAGTGTGAAGTTATAAAAAAGTTTTAATTATAGATTATTTTATTCATACATAATAAATTAAAAAAATGACCAAATTTCTTATTTATTATCTGTAGCAAAAAATACAAAAGTCAATGTCCATGTTGAACTGGTAAAAATGTTTTAACACAAATAACAGCACCATTTTCACAAACAAATAAAAACTCCGATGAGATAAACGGTTGTCATTTTATATTTATCTGTATTGACTAATAGGAACTAAAATTTGCTCTTTGCAAACGAAAATGGCGACGCAAACATGGTATAAGAATTTACAAATCGAAACGTTTAAAAAATGTATTTTATGTAATCTGGTTTGGATTTTTCGTGAAGCTTTGCCTTCGGCATTTCCGCTGTGACTTTACCAAAAACAGCAGAAAAAGGAGAGTCTAGAGAGATTAATGATGTGGATTTAACGTCTTAAGCTAGCTTCTTTTATACCATTCATTTGCCCTAACACAATGTTATCTAAGGAAATAAAATGTTGAAAGTAACTTAAGAACCTATATTGTATTCGACTATTTCGGAGGCTTTGTTCTAATTTATGTTCGTATCGAAGTAAGACAAGCAATTACTTTTATGATTATTTTCATTTTATATAAGTAATATACTTATAATATGTATGTCAAACAACAGAAAATTGTTCATAAATTATTCTAAAGTTAGGTAAACTGAAGAAATTATAAAAATATTTGAATATTTACTAATAAAAGATTTATAAACGATTTTATGTTATTAAAATGAACATAAATTAATTTTATGGAAGTTATTTTTATATAGGAAATGAAATTTTTAATTTAGGAATCTCCAAACATTTTTAAGCTCCATTACATATGTTCACAAATTCAAACTGAAATATTATAAAACAAAAAAAAGAATCACATTCTGTTAATGAATTTATATAGTATTTTTTAATACAAACAAAACCTAATAACCACGAAGGCCATTGAGTTTAACAGATTATTTTTTTATGTTAAACTTTCGATTTTACTTCATCGTGATTTCAGATTAGCTGTAAACTATTATTATTTGCTTTCAAAATGATTGCCACAGTAATCAACTGAACAAACTTCACCTAATGCGTTGTATCCAAGGCACACACCGTTTTGCAACTGAAAGTCTTTTATGCTAACAATTAACTATATTTTTATTAAGAAACACTTCACGGTCTGCTCATCAAGTTATTGCTTTATGAGAATATTTTAGCTTGCATATGAAGATTGCCATGACGAAAATATTGCTTAAAAGCTGTTACTTATTATGTTTATGCTAATACAAGAAGTTTGAAATCAATGTGTTACCCTAAATCCACTTAAAAAGACGTTTAACGTAATAATAGTTAACGTAGTAATATTTAGTTATTTTGTTTGGTGGTAGGAGGTTCGTCCTCCGTCTGGCTCGCGACCACTATCATGTCAAAGACGAACCGCCAAATATCTTATGATGTGTTCCGGTTCGATGGCATGTAAGCCAGGTTTTCCCACTTTCCCACCCATCCTTTCCCCAAAATGTGGTGGTTCCGATAGCGG
>JAKGSA010000767.1:72926-92345 GCA_033558755.1 Philaethria dido
TATTTAGTTTTTAAACAAATTCTATATAATTTTAATTGTGCTAAAAGCAATATCATTGGAATTTATGTTTAATTTATTTATATGCAAAAAAATGATACGCAACATAATAATTATTTAAATATTTACGTAATAAATTTTTGCAATTGAACAATCAAAATTTAATAACGATTTTACCTTGTAATAGTTATAATATACCACTATAAATGATCGTTACACATATCTTTTTTAATGTCGATTATTTCACTTAATTATAAATAAAATCATTTAAAGCATGTTTGAAAGTTTACGGCTTATCTAATATTGAATGAACTCCAGGATTTTTTATAGTTTACTAGCTGTACCCGGTGCGCGTTGCTAACGTCAACAACTAAAACTAATTTAAGCTAATTTTCGACATACAGACATACAGACAAACATTCATTTTTATATATTCCTCTGTGTAAAAATACATGGTCATACAGATTTTCATGACAATCGATTGAACGGGGCAGATGTTGCTACTCTGCAGCTCCACCTGGTGGCGAGTGGCATCAATGAGCATATTATACAAACCTTCTCCGTGGAAAAATACATACCAATTTTCATAATAATCGGTACATTAGTTTTTGAGTTCATCGATGACATACAGACAAACATCCATTTTTAAATATAAAGATATTTTTATTTGCAAATATACATAGTATTTCAAACCTCTATATTAGCAATTATAATATATACTATAATTGCTACAATTTAAATATCTGGTCTGACATGTGCCTGTTTATGTTTTTGCTATAGAATCATAAAATTTACTTAATATTTAGATACTAAGAGTGGAATAAAGATAAATCGTATCTTACATAAAATATATAATGATTTTTTTAGACAATATTAAAATATATTTATAAGCATACGAAATATATATGTATGAACTAAAATGCTATAACAGTACTAGCAGTTAATGCGAAGCGGGGTAGCGGGAGCGTGAGCGTGTTTGACGGCGGTCGTATGATAGTTGCTGTGCAAAATACATTTACTGTCTGCGTCAAAATAGCATATGTTATAGAAATGTTAAGTTAGATTTTCTATTGGCAATATTGTGGTTATGGATTGATCCTTGGACGGATATATAAAAGGGAAATATTTACCAAATACATATGTCTCCTAACATATTTAGTGACAATTTGCGCTAAGTAACTAATATTTTTTTCTGAATTGCGGTTGAATTTATCGTAAGACTTTATATATACATTATGTCTGAATTGATAAGCAATTGCAATAAGCAATTACGTAGTTATAATATTAAAAAGTCACATTAACAATCTTGTGCAATTCATCTCTATAATTTGTCATATATCATCCTACACTTCGGACTTTTCAATTAGGGATATTGGAAAATCACTTTACGTTATATGTTCTAAACGCTTCCCATTATAATTGATTGCTGACTGTGAGCTATTGCTTATCCAAAAATAAACTGTACATCATTTCGAGGAGACGTCTGGGGGTGGCTAATACGCGAAAAATGGTATCCACTTTTCTTCGTTATCTGTTAATAAGAGCCCTTGCAGTGGGTAGCAATCTCGCAGAAATATGGACTGGCTAATATAATTAAAAGCATTTCCCTGTTTAATTTTATTCGGATCCCATCTTCACTTGCACAATATTTAAACTAAACTAGAGATGATAACTTACCGTCTTAGATTTTTAACTTTTAAAACACTTGTAGAAAATTGTCTTTCATTTTTATTTATTATGATATCGAATATTTTTCCTTTTTGGTCTTAAAACATTTTCTACACTTCGTGGGGTAGGCAAAGAGAAGTTTATTTTACTTTACTTCCACTTATTTCTTTACTTTCAAATTTCGTTTTCAATTCTTATTATATTATTAAAGTTTTAAGTTAAACATTTGTTAACAAGTAACAAAACATAAAAATTAAAATTAATGAGGTCCTCGTAACTTCTGTATCATATTTTCTGGTAACGAAGGATGCGGACAAGATTGCGGTGGCACTTCTTTAAATTATGTCAGTGAGACAAGCATTATATAAAGTTAACGAATTTAATTTTTTCATAGAATTTCATTCTACTAAATACATGTTTTTTAGGTTTCTTTTTAATGCGATTTTAGGCATAATGACATGGAAATCAAATATAAAATTCAAAATACATTTGTGAGACTGTAGTAAATAATAACTATTTTAAGCTTTTTTACAACAGTCTGACAAACATATTTCGAATTTAAAAAAAAGCGTGTAAATAAATTGACACACAGCTAAATTGCAATATTTTGTCTTGACTAACAATAAAACTCAAAACCTAACATTAGGGCAATGGAATCAAAGAATTAAATTTTAAAAAGTTATAAACATACCTACAAATTTTTCTTAATGTATTGGCAAATTCAAGAAGAGAGACCGTTATGTGGCGTGCCATGTACCGTTACGTGAATTCACGGAGTGTAATTGACCTTCAAAAGCATTGTTATTTAAAATATGTTGAGAATAAAAGTGAATTTAATATAAATTTGTAGTAGTTACCAATTCCAAACGTTCTTTTATCTTCGTGTTTCTTTTCTTAAATCTTTTCTCACTTGTCATAATTGTCTTAGGTTTTTATAGCACTAAATACGGTACGGTAAGTGGAAGTGAGAATTTCACTTTGTATTACCTTAAATATTTATTTACTAGAAAAGACACTGGGGTGAACAGCATAATACACAAAAGAAAAAAATGACATTATAATAATATATATTGTTAAATAAAAAATAATTAGCTATTTATAGTACATACATACATACATAGCTTCACGTTGTATCCTGCATATAGCAAGGTAGGCAGAGGGAACCTAGTGTTAAGACACTCCGTTTCCCACTTTCCGCCGAATTGAGGCATTGTGTGCTGAGTAGCGGAACTCAACGCCGCGTTTCGCCTTGCTACCAAACCCATGAAATGAAAAATTTCATTTCCTGGAGTGGGAATCGAACCCACAACCTCGCACGTTTGTGTCTCTGCGCCACGACAGACGTTAAAAGACGCTATTTATAGTAACGTTGTTTAACATAAAAAAACACTCAGAAATTATACTTTTTATGCTATACTATAAATATCTAAATCATACATTATATATTATAATTCTCTAAACTTTTAGTATTAAGTAGTGATTGTATTCTTTCGTTTCGTATAATGCAATGAAATTGTATAATTAGCTGAATAGGTAAATAATTGAAAAATAAATAATAGACATACATCTAATTAGACAAAATTTGAATATATTACTAGCTCTAACAGATAGACATCACAACCACTGAGTCTGATGGTTGTTAAATAACAAACGCACGCATACAGATTTGTTAATTAAGATTATCTATTATAATAATCTCTCTATAATCAATACACAAATGAATTAAGTTGATATTTTGAAATGCACAGTAATTAGCCTTCGGGCGATGCGGATAGTAGTTTTTGGTTGGATATGATTTAAGTCGGTAATGAGGATCACATATAATCTGTTAAATTATTTGTGACTTTTGTTCATATAATTTTGGAACGGCATTTGACTGTCATCGGGTAAACTTTATCTTAGGACTTGCTTTTTTATGTCACCCAACAAGGACACGTCAAAAGGTTTAAATAATGGTAAACAAGTGCCTAAGATTTTTCTTTACGTTAAGACAATCTGTAATTTTGCTAGATTAAGTTGTCTTGTGTTTTAAATTTAGGTACAGATTTGGTAGCTCTATATGCAAACAATATTTGCGTCAGGAGAGTCCCCTAGGAAATGCTAACCTATATTCTTATTACAAATATCTGAATAAGTTATTAAACAAATTCACGAACACATACGCTTGTTACATCTTAGAAACCCAATGATATGAAACTAATAGCAATACATCCGTACATCTTATATTTCGTTACGCACTGTTGCATACCGACGACGTAAGATCAAGGAAGTAATATAATTAATATAGAAATACGACAATGTTTTGTCAAAAAAATGTTTTGATAAAATTGCGCCTGTCGTGGCGCAGAGGCACAAGCGTGCGACTGTAAGCGCGATAGGTTGTGGGTTCGATTCCCACTCGAGAAAATGTAAAATTTAGTATTTTCATTTCTTGGGTTTGGTAACAAGGCAAAGCGCGGCGTTGAGTTCCGCCACTCAACACGCAATGCCTCAGTTCGGTGGAAAGCGGGGTACGGAATTGTTGAAAGAGAATGGAGTGTCTTAACACTAGGTTCTCTGGTTCCCTCTGCTTACCCTGCTATACGCGGGTTACAGCGTGAAGTTAAAAAAAAAAAGATAAAATTAATACTTCATAAAAAATATAAATGTATTTTGATGCTTGTATATGCCTCTAAATTGTAATTTTCTCGTTGTCATATTTAGTTGTTAGAATATAGGCTATACCTATACCTAGAATTATAATCAACGTGAGATTAGACTCATACGAACACCGACGTGGTATTCTACTAAAAGACTTAATTCATACTTGACAAAAACAATTGTGCAAAAACGTACGAACTGCTTCGTATTCAAAATATGTGTTTAAATTGCCAATAGCCATAAGGAATTCCTACAAATAATACATACGATGTTAGTATACTTCTTTCTTTCTTTTCGTAAGCCAGGTTTTCCCCTTTCCCACCCATCCTTTCCCCTAAATGTGGCGGTTCCGATAGCGGACTACTACATTATCCTCCCTTTCCATCTGTATCTTCTAGGTTGGCAACGCATCTAGTACATCTCTTGTGTTGTAGATGTTCATGGGCGAAGGTAATCACTTACCATCAGGCGGTCCTTCTGCTCGTTTGCCATCCGGTATCCATAAAAAAAAAAAAAAATACTTCTTTGCTATTAAACGAATACGATTAAAAATATTAACATGTTTGTTGCAAATTGTTATCTAAGATAACCGCCGCCCGGCTATCAGCAGTGAACGCGGATGTTGCCGAGTGACCGTAAACAGTTTTCTCCGTGCACGCGCCGCACTGTACAAGAACCGCAGGTGTGACTTTCTTCAGCGTGTCGAATTAAACGAATTATAGCAAAAACTTTATGAGAGGTAAAGTTAAATTTATTAACCATCAATTTGTATGAAATATAATTATAAAAAAATATTGTTACGCATTATTTCATTTCATTTAAAAAAAAACAACGTAGGTTTTTAGGCGCTTTTGTTTGTGTTGGGAGGATGACGACTATGATTGTTGTTTGTGGATTCCAACTTAGAGGAATATTTATGTTTCAAATTTAGACGGTTTTAACATAGATTTTCTATTCTTCTATTGTTTCTCTATATTTCTATCGATATTTGGTTTTTGAAATAGAATATATAGAACATTTCTAAAACTACATATTAGAAATAAAAATACGAAAACTGTTCTATTTTTACATGAAAAGTGCTTATTTAATCTTAACAGGTAGATTTAATAATTTTCAATAATGCTATATTATATAATATATAATAAACGCCTATCGTGGCGCAGAGGCACAAGCGTGCGACTGTAAACGCGACAGGTTGTGGGTTCGATTTGGGAATCGATATGAATCTCCAGGATATGAAATTTATCATTTCATGGGTTTGGTAGCAAGGCAAAGCCCGGCGTTGAGTTCCCCCATTCAGCACGCAATGCCTCAATTCGGCGGAAAGTGGGGAACGGAGTGTCTTAACACTAGGTTCCCTCTGCCTACCCTGCTATGATATATGCGGGATACAGCGTGAAGCTATGTATGTAATATTTATATAACAATAAGTTAATGTTCATTTAATTTTAATTAGCAGTCTTTCGTTAACAGACTGCTTAAATATGAGGTAGTTGTCATTAAGATTTCATAGCTCTTCTACGTTTACGGTTTTCAATTGCCAAGAAAGATTCGGTAAGTTCAGTTCAGTACATTTAGTAAACCTCTTGTGTCCTCTTATAAATCTCTTATAAGTAAAACATAATTATTATATTACTTATAAGACGACACAAGATTATTAGATAGAAATAATTTGATTATTTTGCTATTCAAAAAGTTCTGTTTGTTTCTTTTGAAAAATCAAATCTTTAAATTAACTCTGTATTATTAAGCAAATAAGCAAAAAATACCTACCTTCTATATTATATACTATAATACAAACTGCATTTCAACAAATGAAAAGCGCGTTCAGTACAATAACGCGTTCAGGGTGCTGTTGGGGCTACCTCGATGCTGCAGTGCCTCAGGGATGTTCGCTGAAGCGCGTGTTGACTGTTTTTACGCCCTCATGAGAAAAAGATGCGGGTCTCTGGTGCGTAGGGTACGGGGTAGTGTCAACAAAATCCTGAACATGATATCTAATAGACTAGATTGCATATACATGAATCATTGCTGTTCCGTTGCAAACGGGATGGTGCAGCGGTGATTCATGTGTATTGTAACATATATTTAAAAAAAAAAATGTAATAATAACTAACCTAGTCAGTAAGAAATTTTTGTTTACTAACCATAATGAGTCAATGTCACTTGAATAAAGAATTATTATTATTATTATTATTATATATAATATAAAATTTAAGTGGGCAATCATAACACAAGTTATTATGTTATTAATTTCAACCTTGACGCTCTTTTACTTAATAGACGTCGAGTTCACGATCCTTTCAGTCTTTTGCCCCTTGATTGATATTTTGCTTAAATTTAAATTTGCCTGGCATATTATTTAAATTTGTGCTATCGTAATACATTTCCTATAATAATATCATAAAAATCGGTTTTATTTAAATAACAGTGTAGACTTAACTGTACTGTCAAACATTAATTTTCTCTAAATGGATGTAAAGAATGGAATTATTCCACATGTGTATTTGAATACGGTTTCAAAATTTAGTTAACTCAAGGTTGATGCGACTAGCTTTAAAATTAAAATATCTTTTAAAAATTACGTTATACCAAAGTCACCAGATTGTAATAGTGGTGATTCCCAGTTTGCATTAAGAACACTATGTTGAAGCGATATAACTAGTTAAAGAATTTGAAGACAATTAAATATTCTTTCAGCACCCTCAAAATGCCCTGAGGAAGGGATTTAGGGGAAGTTTAACTCCTAAAGTGTAAAGGGTGAATAAGTTGCGAAAAATAACTATAAATAATGGAACGGCTGACATTAATGTATTTTTTAAACGTAAATACCTTGTTTTGAGATATTTGGGTTTAGGAAGGTTAATTTCTGCAGAAGTCCTATGCCGTCATATTTACATGTGGCACGTGTAATGTATATGAATTATGACCACAATTCATGATGTTAAGTCATGACTGCCTTCAACGTGACTAACGGCTAAATTGCCTTGGGTGTTAAAGGTTACGATTGAGCAACCAGTGATTCATAATCTACCCAAAATATACTTATTTCTTGTTCCTAGACAACTAGCATTTTTTGAAATAGCTTTACACAACACTTGGATGTGGAATTTTAACCTATCTATTTTGAACAGCAGAAAACTTTTTTGTTCCTAATGCAAAAAAAAAACATGAGATATATGAAGATAAGAATGGGATGTTACATCACTTCACTTAATTTTCAACATGATTTTGCCTATAGCTATTGACCATTTAGCTTAAATTACAAAGTAAGTACTTTCTAAGCCGATAAATGAAATCAGTTTAGCTTAGTATCTGAACACAGTTGAGCAACGTGAAAGTACTAGTAAATTAACGAGTGTAAAGTGCTAAGTAATCTTTATATATTAACTGTTGATGATCTGTTATGCTTTCACTGTGTATAATTTAAATTTTAGAGCTTTGAAAGATTTTATTGAACAAATATGTACTTTATATTATAATTGCTTTTATATATTCAAGCTTATGTATATATATAAGACAGGTTGTGGGTTCGATTCCCACTCCAGGAAAAGTAAAAATTTAGTATTTTCATCTCCTGGGTTACCAACAAGGCAAAGCACGGTGTTGAGTTCTGCCACTCAGCACGCAATGCCTTAATTCGGCGGAAAGTGGGGAACGGAGTATCTCAACACTAGGTTCTCAGGTTCCCTCTAGGTTCCTTCAGGTTCCTTCTAGCCTACCCTGTTATATGCGGTATACAGCGTGAAGCTATATATATTTTACAAAATACAATAATAATATAACATTTACATTGATTCGTGCATCTAATCACTTTGTGAATTCTAAACTGTTCTTTTAAAAATCGATATTTATATATATTGGATATATCCAACTAAATATTTATTTAAAAAATAATTGTTATTTCTTTATATCGCTGAGCGACAAATCAGTGTTTTTTTACTAGTCGTACTCGTACTTATACGAAGATAAAAACATAACCTAATATAGCCTAACAGTAGCTTTAAACAACGAAACTATAAGCTATAACTAATAAACAAAAGCTTCAACTCGACTTATGTTATTCGATTGCTATACATATGGGTACATATATCTTGAGCAATGCTGGCGGTGTTAATGCTTGGCGCGTTTCCGACGCATTCGTGTTCAGTCATAGATTTGTTGTATTACGACTACGACTTTTTATTTAATTATTTATTTTCATTCGAAATTATATTTGTTCGCTGTATAAAATTCTTTTATATTTTTCGTTGAAATAAAATGCTTGAAATAAATGGTTGTGGTTTTAAATTAAAAAATATACTACAGTAAAAAAATATCATATATTTTACAGAGTTGTAAGATAAAACGAAGCGACGGGTTTTTTTAGCTTCACGCTGTATCCCGCATATAGCAGGGGAGGCAAAGAGAACCAGAGAGCCTGGTGTTAAGACACTCCGTTGCCTACTTTCCGAATTACGAATTGAGGCATTGCGTGCTAAGTGGCGGAACTCCACGCCGCGCTTTTATCTTTTTACAAAGCCCAGGGATTGAAAATACTAAACTTTTATATTTTCTGGAGTGGGAATCGAACCCACAACCTGTCGCGTTTACAGTCGCACGCTCTATCTCTAGCCTCTGTGCTACGACAGGCGTTATAAGTTTCGTAAGCATCGGTTTATAAGTTTATAAAATCATATAATTCGAATTACAGAGAGTTAATACAAAATTCACCACGAAAACTCAATAGTAAACGAGTTTACAGGCTCCTAAGTGGCTTTCACTAGCATTAACGGTTCAAAGACTAAGTACTATACTGCTGCAGAGTAAACTGCCTCTAAAATCTTTTTTCAAATGCTTTGGTTGTCAAAATCATGTGTGTAGACTGTATTTAGGGTTGCATCGCATTGCAAAATAGCTAGACAGTTTATTTTTCATATTCATTGTAATTTTCTCAACTATTTATGATTTTCTTTTTAAATATTTTTTTAGAAACTGTTTAAATATCTATATATATATATAGACTTGTACTTACACAAAATTTGATTTTACAAGTATGTCTCACTTTTGAATTGAGGCTATCGTGGCTCTTGGAGAAAGTGTCACTGGAAGCGCGATTAATTGTGAGTTCGATTCCCGCTCTAAGATATGATCATATTTGAATTATTTTCATTTGCATACTATGTTAATACAGGGGGAAATGAAAATTTAAGCTTTGAGTTCCGTTACTCTAATTTGGATGGAAAATGGGGAGCGGAGTGTCTCGACACTAGGTTCTCTCTACCTACCCTGCTATGCGGGATAAAGCATGAAGCTGCAGTTAATTTACAAATTACACCCAGTGTTTATATGGAGAGCTAAGCATTGACAAGCTAATTACAGTCGAAATAAACATTGGGTGTCTAAATTCGAGATCACTAATGGAATTTTCGCATGGTCGCCGATCGTAACCGACGCCGAGTAGGATTTAACTCGTTTACGCTTTTACCAACAAATATTTTTAGATACAATGTCTGTTATATTCACGATAATATTAATAAAACGCGATTATTATATCATTCCCTTTATGTTATGAGAAAGAAATATTTTTCGTCATATCAGGTCAAACACCTTATAGAAACTAGTTAATCGTTATACAACAACGTATATAATCAGATTTTTATATGATTTAAATAAAAAATAATAAAATATCAAGAATAATTCCTTATATTACTTAAAGTTAAGCAATTAGGTGTAGCATAGAGGTTAAGGGATAATTTGATTGATATAGTGATATTTTATTAAATTATTGTTTAAGCGTAAACGGAGTGCTTAAACATTAGATTTTCGGTCTGCCCCAGATAAAAATCTAACTTATTTTTTTAAATATGTATTTATATATAAATTTAATAATTTCTCATCTCCCAAGACAGCAACAGGTGACTTATGATCTGTATAAATAATAAAGCTTATTATCCACACTTCGATTTTAGGTCTAGAGCGAACACTAATGGAATTTCCGCATCGGAAGCCGGAACACTGTACACGCGTGTAGCGTGTAGCTAGGATCAACTACTCTGATACAGAATTTATAGGTTGTTAGTTGTTATTCAATCCCCTTTTAATTGAAACAAAGCTACCTATTAAAGTATAATATGAAAGTGGTATAATATGTATGTGTATGTGTATGTATGTGTATATATGTATATATATATATATATATATATATATATATGTGTGTATGTGTATATGTGTATATGTGTGTATGTATGTGTGTGTGTGTGTGTATATATATATATTTTTGCACTGTTTTCCGCCAACAAGATGTCTCACATAAGTACGCAATCAATAATGGTTGCCTGTAAGAGATCACTTTTGGTGATAAGGCCGCCTTTGCTTACTTACATGTTTGTCACTTTGCTATACTTTATGTATTATGTGCAATAAAGTGTTTTTATTATTATTATTATAATATTGTTAAAGTTTTAGATTGTATAAGCTTTGTTAAGTGTTGCTTGATTTACTCAATCTAATAACATTTAACAAAGCTAGGTATATCATGGTAAGGTACGGTATTATATCCTTACTAATATTATAAATACGAAAGTAACTCTGTCTGTCTGTCTGTCTGTCTGTTACGCTTTCACGCCTAAACCACTGAACCGATTTTGATGAAATTCGGTATGAAGATAGAACTAAGCTTGGGAAAGGACATAGGATACGTTTTATCGCGAAAAAAATGATAGAGGAGGTTGAAATAGAGGATGAAAGTTTGTATGGAAGCTCCTTCAAACATATAATCATGTAAGATTGTTTAACTGCTTACAACTTCACCACATTAACCACTTAACCAATTTTGACAAATAGTCTAGACCTTGGGAAAGAATATAGGATACTCCTTATCATATCGCGCGATATAACCGAATTTCACGCGGGCGAAGCCGCGGGCGGAATGCTAGTAATAAATAAAATGAAAACACAATTGAATTTATACGCTACAAGTAGGTACACCAACAAATAATCATTTATTTTTAATAAATCTGTAAATATTGACACCATTAAGGCGCAGTTGTGACATATGTGACTACATGTCATGATTGTGAATAAGAATTTGCGGGTGCAATATTTATATTATATTTTATTATTATAGTGTTAGTGTTTCTTAGGTCAGATTTACTGATTTGGGTCTGAGGTTGGATTTGGAAATGGAAAACAAGCTTTCTTATTAAATTGAAAATAGCGAACAAAGTGTTCATAAAATTACTCTAAAACACTCTTGAGTTGCGTATAAATAAAAAATATCAATCTCACTGAAATAAAAGTAACATGATATTGATTTCATTTTTATGTTATAATACAAAGCAGTAAAACATTTTTCCCTTATAAAAATTGCAATCAATTCATATTACGCAGTACATTTTGCCACTTGCCTTATTATGTTTTTATATTATTGAAGCTAACCACTTTGTGCTGGCACCCAGAATTTCACCCTAACCCTCATATTAATCGGATTAATTCCTAAAGGCACCTCACGCCTGAGAGGATTAGGGCCTGTATTTAAATCATTTTTGCATGTGGCATTTTGACGTGGGACCTCTAAAGTCACCTTTTCCAGAAGGGTGTAATTAGACCCCCACGTTTTGTTTTACAATGAGCAATGAATATTTATAACCGAAATCAAAACCAGGAATGTCGTAATAATAACATTACGAATTAATCGTATGTTTCACTGCATTGATACACAAAGCGTTTAAACGTTGCAATTTAAATGCATGCAAAAGAATAGCTGAGTGAATTTGAATTGTATTTCAATGAAAAACAATTGATGTTTCTAGAGCGCCAGTTGTTTATGTAAATGAGATATTTCATGTAATCTGAATATATCGAAGAGAGCTCAAATAAAGATATATGCATTCAGTTGGAATCAGCGCGCTTTGCTCTTGGTTTGCTTGATTTTAATCAAAAGTTTCGATTGGACTGCCAACCACTCGGGCGAGTGCAATCTAAGCGTGTGTTCCTTCGCAGAATAGGGTTTAATGGCTGCACCGAAATCTGTTCAATTTAATACCTATTTGTGCCTTTATAATTGCTGAAGCTTTCAGTCGAGCGTGACGAATGTACTCATTCTTACTATGGGTCTGTATAGATATACCTATGTTCTGTTACTGTTTCAGGCTACCTATTTCTATATTTCTATAATAAACAATATATATAATTATTTGCAACTCAAAACTTTTCTGTCTTCTTCATAGACTGACATTGCAAAATTATATTACTTTATTGTGTACGAGGTGCTTTTATAATGAAAAATGTAGGTAAATCTCCTCGGATCCATGTTTAAGTGAAATAAAAAAATACAAAATTGCTCTCAAAGTGGGATAGCCGCTCAAATTAAGCACCTGAATAAATTGTGTGATAATCTGAAGCCGTCTTTTAATGTTTTATTTTAGGGAGCCGCTGGCGACGAAGGCGTGCAGAGAAGAATAAACGAATAAGATAATGATTACTCTCATTTCATTTACTTCTCTTGATCCTGGTAATTGAGTAAATTGGGTCGTATCTAGATAAGTGTAGTGGGTGGTTTTGGGTGGACTCATTAAGAACCTTTAATCGCGCTTAATGCTTTTATCACCTGACGGTGTGAAATGGACCGTGACATGGGTACATAAGGAATAGATATCGAGAAGCTAAATTGAAGTTCAGTTAAACTTTCTAATTGTTATAAAGGTACAGTTTCAGCATTGGCGGTGTAACTTTAACGCTCGATTTGCTTCTTTTCTATTTATGGATTTATGTTTTTGTAATTTTGTTGAATTATCAAGTAAGTATATTTTTTTATTTCTAGCTATCTGTCCTAGCTTTACGCTGTATCCCGCACATACGATAGGAACCAGAGAACCTAGTGTTAAGACACTCCGTTCTCTTTTAACATTTTCATTTTCCACTATTATTTTGTTAATATTTTGTAATACAACTAGAACATATATAACATATATATTTATACATTTGCAGATTAAGTTATATTTAAAAATATAACAATGTACCTGAATAAATAAACAAATAAAAGCTAATAAATTATTTATAGTTTGACACAATGTTATTTCGTAGTCCTAAAGGGTGTCCCAAAATTAACGCAAGATTTGACTTTGCCGCCATTTGCTATTATATTCATTATTCATTCGCTATTAAAAGACTAAAATGGCATTTTCTATTTAATTCAAATCTTGCGTTAATTTTGGGACACCCTATATAAAATTTAGTCGTCAAAGAATAATCGGATGGTTTAAAGATCGATTTGATTCCATCTAAGGAAAGATTTCAAAGTCAATTAGAATTTTATACAAGCTTCTAATGTACCGAGCTTTCAGCTTTACTTAAGTAAAAATTAAGCGCAAAATGAGAATTAAGCTCATTTTGAGATTGAAGAAATCGAGTTCACGTGAAAATTTCTTCGTACTTATTGTACAAAAAGTATACTGTGTAGTAATCGTCAGTAGGTTTAATTTATATTTTTCTTTTCCGACCCTCGGGATCGTAATGAACGAAACATTAGCTCAGTTTACTTCGGTGAAAGCTTTAAGGTCTGTTTGAATCATCTGGCTTTGTATTTATATTAATAAATTGTATAGAATCAGATTTTGAAAAGCTTCATAATTTACTTTATATAAAAGAAAAACTATTTTGTCTTCGTAAAATTATTAGCGTTTTTTTCGATTATTTTTATTAACTTGTCTTAGAAAATTATTAGTAGTAATAAGTAATTAAACTTAACTTAGCTTCATGCTTTATCCTCTGCGCGAAAAATAAGTAATTCCAATATCTTAAAAATCTTTTTTATTTATTAACTATTTTCTATTTCCTGCTGTGATAGCACAAACTGTGACGTGGATTTCTGTCACTCAACTCGCAATATCTGGAGCTTGAGTAGAAAGTGTAGAACGCTGTCATCATAGTAGGTTCTCTCTGCCTACCCCGTAATTCGGGGGAAGAATGAATATATAATAATATATATTTTTTAAATAAACATGTAGCTATATGTATTCTATGAGATGAATCATACCTGCTGTATATAAGTTAATAGATATAAAATCGAAGTAAATTACCCATTAAAATAATACGTATAATATATCTCTTATATACCTTCATATAAAAGTTTTAAAATAAAATTGGAATAATAAAATGGGATATATGCCAAAGATCTGCAAAATATTTAAATAAATTTTTAAATGAATTGCGCGGTCATTCAATTCGCAACCGCAACACTCATGCGGGAATCGGATATTTTAAAAATCGCAGAGATAATTTTTAATTATAAATTAATTTTGCTTTACAATAATGAGAACGCAGGTTTTTATTTATATCCTATTTATAATGGTGTTATCTAAAAAGTTTTTTAGATAACACCATTAGGCCATTAGGCCCCACAGGAGGCGCCCTTGTGATACTGCAGTTCTAAGTTGATGGTCCTCCTCCCAAGGAGGCCAAGCCAGGGTCAGAGCTCTACAAGCTCGGCCCCCCACAAAACCCGGTGACGCTGTCGAGGCCAATAGGGCCAACAGCATACTACACAGTCGGAAAAATAAAAAAAAAGAAATACGTGTTACGTAAAGAAGACGCACAAACAGAATTTAAATAGCTGCGAAAAGCCTATTGATATTCAACAAACACATACCTTGAGACGGTTCATTTTGAACTAGCAACAAGTTTCTAGAAAATACCGAAGAAAGTTGACAAGTGACAAATGTCCTCCTAATTTCATTTAAACACAAAGTAACGAAACGAATGGTGACAGACAATGACATAAATTTAATTAAATTATTATTTGCATCACTTCATCGGCAAAGGAAATTATTTTCACAAAAGGGTAAAATGAATTGAGTTACAAATTAAATTATTGCCCATCGAAGTATATTACTACTTTTAAAGAATTATAAAGATATTTCTTAGAAATTTAAAATATTTATATCATTTAGGTATAAACCATAATATAATAATGATAAAAAATGTCATCTAATAAATAATAAATAGTATTTGTTATATAAATAAGTTTCAATATTAATCACTGTTTCAATATTGTAAATATCTATCACCTGTTCATATAATAAATATTTTGTTTTGCGTTATGCTAACGAAATTCATGAACGTTACTTGAACTTTCTCCTTTGTAAGGGCCTTATGATTAAGCATACAGACCACATCTTCCAATCCGGTTTTGTTCAACCTTGAGAAGTGAAAGTGCCATAAGAGTGAAACTAAGAAAAATGCGGCCCTACCGCTTTCCTAATAACAAGAAATAAAACCATATGTGACATACAAGCCTCACCAGAGACTTGATTATTGTATATTTTTTAAGTTAGAATGAATATTTAAATAAGAACTGCTTTCACATCGTTCTTCCTACTTGTTGAGTTAGAAGTCAATTTCTAACAACTTTGTGGGAAAAGTAGAATATTTGAGCTTACGTTTTATATATACATTTATAAGCGAAGTTTATAAGGTCTGATATATGTATATATACACAAAGAAACCTTCATATACTGAGAAATGGGGAGTTATAATTCTTAGATGTACAAGTTTATGTAAGAAAGTTAAACAGCTCCCTATGAGGCAATGGTATCGCATATAATGTAATATATTCGTAATAATTCGAGTCCCCACCTCAGGCGAGCTGTAAAGCACAGGCGACAGTTTTATTGGAGGCATGCGAGGAATAAAACTTGGAGACGACACGGGTATTCTACGCCTTAACGTTTCATTTTTAATAACCGTTTTATGATTGTTCAGGGCAGGAGATTTTGTAAAAAGGAGATTTTGTTCGCTTAAACCCTGCAAAGCTGAATTTATAGGCTATGTAAAATGATGCAAATTTATAACTGTGAATACAACATCATATCTAATCCTAACATAGGATAAATATATTGTTTTCTTTTTTTAAAGTTATTTTGTATAAAACAAATGTAATGATTTTTATAATTTCTTAAAGTTTTTACTGTATTGCTCGTAAAGTATCTGGAAAATGCACATTTTACAAGAAAAGTTGTAAAACCTCCATCATTTTGTATTACGAAACAAAAACAAAGACATACACTCTTTTATTGGTCGTAAAGTTTTATTCTAACGGAACTATTAAGACGAAGGAAAAAATGAAGATGTCAAGTAGCGGTCTTACTCCTTGTGGCATTTGCAAAATAGACGCTCAGTGTATTTATACGACACACCTGAGGTAACTTAATATGGTGAAATTATTCGCGACCTTTTCGAGTTGCGTAATATATTCCCTTGTAATTGTTCTTAAAAGCACCCTCTTCTATTATTCGATGAAGTGTAAAGGGCGGTAATTTATAGTACAAGTTGGGGGCCACTTGATTTTACTTATTACTGGAAGTAATGTCAGTTTAATTGCTGTTTCGTGGTCGGACATAGGCACTTGATATGTGTTTCCTAAATTCATACATTATGCCAATATTGTATTTGTTGAAGTAAGAAAGAACCTACACTCGAAACTTTACTTTCTTCTAATTTATAAATATTCACGATGAGTGGCGGGCGTGGTTTTAGCCATGTATAAAAAATTCGATATCCTACTATAATATTTAGTTGATTTTTTAAGAATAGATAAAAATATAATTATCAAAAACATGCTGAACTTGTATTGTTATGATTGTTTATTAATTAAATATTATAAAAGTATACAACAAAAATGACTATAATTAGAAGTAAGCTTTTGCGTAATAAGGTGTCTTCTTTCCGGCCTCAACCATAAAATTTATAGAAATTAAAGCAAAAGTAAGAACTGATAAAACTCTTGCCCTATATTAGACCCCACCGGCCCAGTTCATCCCCAACTCAGCCCATAAAAGTTAAAGAGCACATTACGGCAAGTAATAACCGAACAACGGACCCCTAAATTGGGACTAGCCCGTGTGATCCGATCTCTATTTGTTTCGGTTACCCTTTTTAATTAAACCATTAATTATCTGATTAGAATATAACTGTTTAATTTTAATAAGACGCGAATTGTTTTTGTTTCGTTATTAAAATCTTTTAAAAAATTACACCGTACCGTTCTGTTTAAAGTAATTACCATTTAACCATAGCTAACAACATTTAGCATTTACGTGAAAATTTGTTTGAAGATTCTGGTCAACTAATTTGCGGTGAGGCTTACATCACAAGAGCTTAATTATCTAATCCAACCGCAACAACCATAGATAATAACCTTGTAAATTACACAATATAAAATTTTATATATGTTTTAAAATTATCATTAATTTATTTTTTGGTTATTTATTTATTTTTGGTTTCAGAACAACACGCAATATATTTAACAAATGAACTATATATACTCTGGCCTATTTTTCGTCATACAGGGGACATGCACATGCTTAAACAGATTTATGCTATGAAAAAATTGTATCGGTTTTAATCGGACAGCGAAAAGTAGGTTAATATAGCGTTGCAATATTTTCTTACATGCATACATTGATACAAAGATACTCTAGAAGCTCGTTAAAATGCGTTAAAACAAATGTAACATGATTACAGAACACCGCATGTTTTGCAAGGTGGCTTAATTTGGATTTAACTGAAGGTTTCAACAATCCTCTAGCTCGAGATTGGCATCGTAATCCCTGTATGAGTAAGTTGGATGATCGTGAATTATGTGATCTGGGTCGTGGCTAACAGTTGCTTGCCGCTTACACTTCCGTAATCCCCTTGTCGGCAAGATTCCATTCGGGAAGGAATTGAACTAACTTATATTTAGACCTCTATTTTTTGTAATACGGTACAAGATAGGTATATATCACACATCTTTTGTAATTATATTTTTATATATGAAAAACATGACGTCATATTTATTTTTAAATACTAATTGAGTATTGATTAAAATAAATATATTTTTTTTCAATTTTAAATAAAAAAAAAATCATTATAGGAATGATTACATTAAACATTCTAAGGAGTATGGAAGGTATAAGACAACGAGACTAGAGGAATTTACATGACAGTTAAATCAATTTTAAGGCAATCTATAAATATTCTAGCATTAATAGAAGATTCTGCCAGTTAGGAAGAACCGTCAATCATGAGATTGGTGTAGTAATCCCTGTATGACTTAGTTGATCGTGACTTACGCGATGTGGGTCGAACCTAACAGTCACTCGGTACTTACGTTTCGGTAATCCCGTTGGCAGCAAGTTACTGTTAAATGAAAGGATATCAAAGGATCCCTAATCCTCTTATAAATTTTGTTTTAAAATATTTTCTCTGATATTGTATACGTGTAAAGAAACTTTAGGAGTGTTTAGGCTTTTGTTCCTTTAATTTTATACCTTTTAAATGCAATTGATATTAGAGGCAATCTTTCTAGAATGATAATAATTTTATTAATCTTCTCATAATATGTTTCGAAATTATAATCGAACGGAACGGAATTGTCGAAAGAGAACGGAGTGTCTTAACACTAGGTTCTCTGGTTCCCTCTGCCTACCTTGCTATATGCGGGTTACAGCGTGAAGTTAAAAAAAAAGAAAGAATTATAATCTTTGTTATAATAATTACTAACAACAACAGTTTTTAGAAAGTGTTTATGAATTTTACGAATATATTGAAAAAAAAAGCTAAATGATAAATAAATGATTACAAACACACGATTTTTTGAATTAATGATTGGAATAAAAAACTAAATAAAAATGTATATACATTTAAAAGTTCAATTAGTAAGTTACAATATAAGCGTGTTTATTCAATAGTAGCTAGTGTTAGCTCAATACCTAACTCACAAGTTATTGCAAGCATTCGATGTATGAATGCCAACATCCCGCCCGCAAACTCGTGTGCATTTGACATTAACTGATTTGAATGCATTTTGTGTGGGATGATAAATTTACAATGGAGTTATTTGATCGTAGTTCAAGGTGTACGTATAAAATCGAAGGCATGATGTATATTTTTGGCCTTTCTCAGGAATTTATTTAAGCCTTGATTTCGAAAAAACTATTTAAGCCGTTCAGTTGTTATTTTTTTCACAGGTTTCGTTACTCTTATATTTAGGTATGAATGAATGGAGACCGAAAAGACCTAGTTCAATACTATCTGTAAGTAAACTTACATATATATATATATATATATATATATATATATATATATATATAT